>PVIY010018873.1:0-46777 GCA_004026745.1 Myrmecophaga tridactyla | reverse complement strand
TGTCTTATGAGGTTCTTTAGGTACTTCCCTAAAACTAGAAATAATCATACCACTGGGTTCATCAGAAAACTCCCTATCGACCGTTCCACAGAAAACAGTAAAAACAAAGTAAGAGGCAAACAGTGTATAAAAGGGGGGGGGGGTTTCATGAAATTTAGAAATTTAGAGTGCTATTTGGAGAAATTGGAATGCACAAAGGTCTTTATGAGGTATGTCATTCATTCTCACCTCCAAAACCTCGAGCCTTGTAGCGCTCATATCCACCTCTTTATTTAGAACTGAAATAGTACTCGCTAAAAAATCCTGCCTTCTTTGAAAATTGCTTTACTGGTTATTTGAAAATTTATATTTCTCACAGAAATTATAATATAGGAAAATAAAAATAATGAAATTACCAAATCCATGCTTTAACTAATAAGGTAAAGTACTCCCAAAGAACATTTTTGTTTTCACTGCTGTCTTTTCCCTTTTTACATTGTATTATAGAATTCAAGTACAAAAATAGGAGGAATCTAAGAAAGTGATCCTTATCTACAAATACACCAGTTGCAACAAATATCGAACTTTACATTCTTGTGTCAGTTTTTTAAATTAGAGAAATTGAAGGTTTACAGAAAAATCATGCAGAAAATACAAAGTTTCCATTTATTCCCCCCTCCATACACACACGTGGTCTTCCCGTTATTAATGTTTTGCATTAGTATGGTACCTTTGTTACAACTGTTGAAACAATATTATCATAATACTATTTAGTATACTCCATAGTTTACATTAGGATTCACGGTTTGTGTTGTACAGTCCCATGTTTATTTTAATTCTAGTAGCATATACACAACCTAAAATTTCCCTTTTAATCACACTCAAATATGCAATTCAATGGTATGAATTACTTTCACAATATTGTGCTGCTATCACCACCATCCATTACCAAAACTTCTCCATAACCCCAAACACAAACTCTGTACTAGTTAAGCATTAACTACCCATTGCACACCCATAAACCTGCCCCTGGAAACCTCTATTCTAGTTTCAACTCTATGAATTTATTTACTCTGTTTCATATCAGTGAGATCATACAATATATGTCCTTTGTGTTTGATTTACTTCACTCAACATCGTGTCTTCAAGTTTCATCCATGTTGCTACATGCATCAGATCTTCATTCCTTTTTATGGTTGCATAATATTCCATTGTATGTATGCACCACATTTTGTTTATTCCTTCACCTGTGAATGGACAATTATGTTGCTTCCATCTTTTAACAACTGTAAATAATGCCTCAATAAACATCAGAATCTAAAAATCTATTCAAGTACCTGCTTTCAATTCTTTGGGTATATCTCTAAATGTGCGATTGTTGGATTATATAGTGATTCTATACTTAATTTCCTGAAAAACTGCAAATTCTTTTCTCACAGTGACTTTACTATTTTACATTCCCACCAACAATGAATGAGGCTCGCAACCTCTCCAGCATTTGTTATTTACCATTTTTCAAATAATAGCCATTCTGAAAGGAGTAAAATGGAATCTCATTTTAGTTTTGATGTGCACTACCTTAATGGTTAATGAAGTTAAGAATATTTTCATGTGCTTCTTGGTCATTTGTATGTCCATTTTGGAGACAGGTTTATTCAACCATCTGCCCATTATTAAATTGGGTAGTTAGTTGTTGAGTTGTAGCACTTCTTTACATATTCTGGATAATATAATCTTTACCAGGCATGTGGTTACCAAATATTTTCTCCCATTCTGTACGTTGTCTTCTTATATCATGATGAATTACACTGATGCACCAATGTTTTCAATTATGGTTAAGTTCCATTTATCCATTTTATCTTTTGTTGCTCATGGTTTTGGTGTAAAGTCTAGAAACTTATAGCAGAAGTTTCTGAGAATAAGTTTTAGTTTTCAAGATGCCAGAATGTGACATACCAGAACTGGAATGGCTTTTAAAAAGGGGAATTTAATGTTACAAGTTTATAGTTCTAAGCCTATGAAAATGTCCCAACTTAAGCATCCAGGCATAGATACCTTAATTCAAGAAAGGCTGGTGGGACTGAAACAGCTCTGTCCCCTGGAAAGTCACGTGACTGACATCTGCTGGTCCCTTGCTCCTGGGCTCCATTGCTTTCAGCCTCTGTTCCTGTGCGAGTTCCTCACTTTGCTTCTCCAGGGCTGGCTTTCATTTCTTGGCTTCCCTTGGTTCTTCCAGGTTCTGGCTTGCTTAACATCTCATGACATGTCTATTGGGCTCCAAGCATCTCCAGATATATGTATCTCTGTTCTCCAAATGTTGGCATCTGGGTCAGCTCTACTCTGAAGTTTCTGTCAGCACTGTCATTTCTGACTCTCTCCAAAATGTTTCCTCTTTTAAAGGATCCCAGTAAACTAACCAAGACCCACCTGGAATGGGTGGAGTCACATCTCTATCTAATCATAGGTCACATGCACAACGGGGTATGTCGTGTCTCTGTGAGGATAATCTAATCAAAACCTTCTGCTTACATTATTGAATCAGGATTCAAAGAAATGGCTTCTCCCACAAGATTAGATCAGGATTAAAACATGGCTTTTCTGGGGGACATAATAGATTCAAACTGGCACAGGATGTTTCCTTACATTTTCTTCTAGGAATTTTAAATTTTTGAGACTTGCAGTTAGGTCTTTGACCCATTTTGAGTTGATTTTGGAATGGTGTATTAGTCAGGGTTCTCTAGAGAAACAAAACCAACAGGAGAAATCTGTAAATATGAGGTTTATATAAGTGTCTCATGCAACCATGGGGACAGAAGAGTCCAAAATCTGTAGGGCAGGCTGCAAGTGGGCAGCTCCAATGAAAGTCTTCAATGAACTCCCCAGGGGATGCTGGCTGGACACAGAGATTCTCTCTTCTGAATACTCCTTAAAGCCTTGTGGTGATTAGATTAAGTGTCATTCATTGCAAAAGACAATCCCCTTAATAGACTGCAGATGTAATCAGCCATGGATGTAGTCAACATGCTCATGATTTAAGTTCATGAAATGTCCTCACAGCAGCAGACAGGCCAGTGCTTGCTTGACCAGACAGCTGGGCACCATCACCTGGCCATGGTGACTCATGAACCTGACCATGACAGTCCACCCCTTGTCAACTTGGCAGCTATACACATCACCTTAAATCATGCTTAATCTCTAAATAGAAAACAATAACAGACACATTTTTTTTCACCTAACAATACTCAATAGTCTTGTGTACAACTGCAAATACACTAAATCTCTCCAGAATAGGGTGCAAGTCCTTGGGTAATATTCATGCCTAAACTTAATGTCCTGTGACTTAAATACTATAAACACGAACAATACAACTTATATCATATGATAAAGGGCGTAAAATAAAGAGGAAAATAAAGATATTTGCTTTACGTACTTATACAAAGATACTCATTACAAAGCAAGGAAGAAATATTCATCAATTACAGTCCTCGTTTCTCTAACTAGTCATATGGTCATACTTCATATTCCACTACCTGCTTCCACTACCTATTCCATGTTCCCTTTACTTTCAACAAGCACTCAGCTGGCCATGGTTCTTTGCCTGGTGGGGTGACCCAAACCTTCATTCCTGAAGTTTCGGAGCCATTGGAAGTCCTGCCTGGATTGTGTCGTTGCAGTTTTCCATTGCCTTTAATCACAGCACATGGAAGTACTAGGAGATTCTTAGGGCATCTCCTGTATTCCAGGAAAACTCTTCTTTACGTCCATCATATAGTTGCAGTCTTGTTACTCCTTGATAGAGTCAATCAGCCCAGCCAGTAAAGTAATCCCCCTTTTTTTTGCCTGTTGATCCAGGGACAGAAGTAGCTCAAAGTGACCAGGTGGAAGTCATAGCTTCCAGTTCAAAGGAAACATTGTTATATCTCCTGGTGGAAGCGCTCCCCCTTCTGGAACTAAAGCCTGTAGACTAGCAGGGCCCAAGATTGCAGGGACAAGAAGCAAAAATTTTCCTAGTGGATCACTAGGGGTAACAGTATATGGTGCCACTCCTATTTCCACCCCTTGATTCCTGGACCTGTGAATTTTAGTTATGGGAGAAACAACACCAAAGAGTGGACACTGAGTCAGAACACAAACAGCCTCTTGGAGGACACAGCCCCAGTCCTGCAAGGTATTGCCACCTAGTTGGCATTGTAATTAGGTCTGCAAAAGGCCATTCCACCATTCTATCAACCCAGCCACTTCAGGGTGATGAGGAACATGGTGGTACTGGAGAATTCCATGATCATGGCCATTCATTTGCTGTGAACTGGGTTCCTTGATCAGAAGCAATGCTGTGTAGGATATCATGATGGTGGATAAGACATTCTGTAAGTCCACAGATGGTAGTTTTGGCAGAAACATTGCATGCAGGGAAGGCAAACCCACATCTAGAGAATGTGTCTAATCCAGTTAGAACAAATCACTGCTCCTTCCATGATGGAAGTGGTCCAGTGTAGTCCACCTTCCATGAGGTAGCAGGCTGATCACCTCAGCAATGTTGCCATATCAGGGACCGAGTGTGGATCTCTACTGCTGGCAGATTGGGCTCAGTAGTGGCCATAGCCAGGTCTGCCTTGGTAAATGGAAGTGTATGTTGCTGAACCCATGCATAACCTCCATCCCTACCACCATGCCCACTTTGTTCATGAGCCCATTGGTCAAGACAAGAACTGCTGGGGAAAGAGGCTGATATCCACAGAATGGGTTATCTTTTCCAATTGATTATTAAAACCTTCCTCTGCTGAAGTAACCCTCTGGTGTGCATTCACATGGGACACAAATACCTTCATGTTTTTTGTCCATTCAGAAAGGTCTATCCACATACCTCTTCCCCTTTGCCACCAATCTCTGAATCATGCTCCTTCCAAGTCTCTGACCATCCATCCAAACCATTAGCAACAGCCCACGAGTCAATATAGAAATATACCTCCTATCAGTTCTCCTTCCAAGCAAAATGAACAGTCAAGTGCACTGTTTGAAGTTCTGCCCACTGGGAGGATATCCCCTCACCACTGCCCTTCAGGGACTTCCAAGAAAAGGTCTACAGTGTTATAGCTGTCCACCTTTGGGTGGAACCTACATTTCCTGCAGAACCATCTGTAAACCAAACCCAAGTTTTCTATTCCTCAGTCTACTGACTGTAAGGAACTCTCCAAGAAGCCATAGCTTTGGGCTGCGAAAGAGAAGGTAATGTGGCAGAAGTGGGGGCCAGGGGCATTTGGGCCATTTCTTCATGTAACTGACTTGTGCCTTCAGGACTTGCTCTGGCCCTATCTTGTATATGCATTTCCCATTTTCTGATGGAGTGCTGCTGTGCATGCCCAGTTTTATGGCTTGGTGGGTCAGACAACACCCAGCTCATGATAAGCAACTCAGGTCTCATGGTAACTTGGTGCCCCATGGTTAAGCATTCAGTCTCTGCTACCCAGTAGCAGACCAAAATATGTTTCTCAAAAAAGGAGTAGTTATCTGCAGAGGATGGCAAGGCCTTACTCCAAAATCCTAAGGACCTGGACTGTAATTCTCCTACAGGAGCCTGCCAAAGGCTCCAGACAGCATCCCTATTTGCCACTGACACTTCCAGCACCATTGGATCTGCTGGATCATATGGTCCAAGTGGCAGGGCAGCTTGTACAGCAACCTGGACCTGTTGCAGAGCCTCCTCTTGTTCAGGTCCCCATTCAAAACTAGCAACTTTTCTGGCAACTTGGTTAATGGACTAGAATAGGAAACCCAAATGAGGAATATGTTGTCTCCAAAGTCCAAAGAGACCAATTAGGCGTTGTGCCTCTTTTTTGGTCATAGGAGAGGTCAGATGCAGCAGCTTATCCTTAGAAGGGATAACCTTAGAAGGGATATCTTGACATGCCGCATACACTGGACACTAAAAATTTCACTGAGGTAGAAGGTCCTCATAGTTTTGCTGGATTTATCTCCCATCCCCTGATATGCAAATGCCTTACCAATAAGTCTAGAGTAGTTGCTACTTCTTTCTCACTAGGTCTAATCAACATGATATGATCAATATAATGGACCACCATGATGTTTTGTGGGAAGGAGAAATGATCAAGGTGCCTGCAGACAAGATTATGACATAGGGCTGGAAAGTTGATATATCCCGGAGGTAGACAGTGAAGGAACATTGCTGGTCTTGCCAGCTGAAAGTATACTGTTTCGGATGTTCCTGACTAACAGCTATTGAGAAAAAAAAAAAACATTTGCCAGAACAATAGCTGCAAACCAAACACCAGGGTATCTGTTGATTTGTTCAAGAAATAATACCACATCAGGAACATCAGTTGCAATTGGAGTCACCACTTGGTTGAGTTTATGATAATCCACTGTCATCTTCCAAGATCCATCTGTTTCTGCACAGGCTAAATAGGAGAGATAAATGGGGATGTTGTGGGAATCATCACCCCTGCATCCTTCACATCCTAAAGAGTGGTACTAATCAGCAATCCCTCCAGGAATCTGGTATTGCTTCTGATTTACTATTTTGCTAGGTAGGGATAGTTCTAGTGGCTTCCACATGGCCTTTCCTCCTGTAATAGCCCTCACTCCACTAGTCAGAGAACCAGTGTGTGATTCTACAAGTTGCTCAGTATGTCTCTTCCAATTATGCATTCTGAAAGGGGAAATATCTACAGAATGGGCCTGGGAAACCACTGGACCCACTGTGAGATAAAGCTGAGCTAAAATCCCATCTATTACCTGACTTACACAAGCCTCCACTATGACTGGTGGATGAGAGTGATGTTTTGGGTCCCCTGGAATTAATATCACTTCTGAACGAATGTCTAATAATCCCCCAAATATCTGATCATTTCCTTTCCTCCAGTGCATAGTTACCCAGGTAAAAGGTGTAGGTTTCCTTGGGGAAGGCTTGGAGGAAGATTAAGACTATGTGTTTGTGGTAGTGTAACAGGATCATTTCCCATGGGTGCCTGGTTGTCCCTTCATTCAGGGGACTCTGGGTCTGCAAACTGTCTCATGTCTGGGAATTGATTAAGGGGCCATGACTCTCTGTTTTTGTAATTCAAGTTAGACTTCTGTTCACTTGACCTAGAAGTCTTCTGCTTATACAGTGCAAACAAGAATTTAGTAGGCTTCCCATCTATTGAACTTCTAGGTACCCTATGAGCTACTAGCCAATGCCATAGGTCTCTGCTAGTCAGAGTATTTTGACTCCTGCTTTGAGCCTGCTGCCAATTATGGTGGCCACACCCACCTTGTCTTTGTGATTAAGTGCAGGGCCTGGCTTCTGCCAACTCAGTATCCAATCATCCCCATTGTGTTTAAGAATTTCAGCTCAGTAACAGCAGTTCCCACAATAATACCTGACTATAAAGAAGGTCAACTAACATCATCAGGGATGATGGAGCTATTCTCACAAATTTATTCCTCACAGCTCTGGTGAAAGTTTGGTACTCTGGATATTTCTGGGGTAAATCCACTCTAACATTCCAACCTCTCTAAGCCTTTGGATCCCCTCATCTATAGTATACTAGGGCAGTTCTCGCATTTCAACCTCAGATAATGTCAGCAATCTTTTTATCCATATTTCAGCCAGTCACCAAAACTGTTAATGCCCTTTCTAACCCCTGGAGCTACAACATTGAATCCAGAATCTCTGCTTAGTGGGCTCATATCAATAAATTCAGCCTGATCCAGCTTTATTTCCTTCCACCATTATCCCACATCCTTAATATTCAATTCCACACATATTCCCCTGACTTCTGTCTATATAAATTGGAAAACTCATGCAGTTTTTTTGAAGTTTCATGTTCCTCTTCATAAGTAACTCTTTGTAACCTCACCTTTGGCGGCCTGTTGGGACTTTAGTCTAGTTATAGGCCCGGAATGAAAGCAGGATAGTGGGGGTGGGTCATGAAAAAAATTAGAAATGCCTTTTAAGCCAATTATCTCAGGGCATTCCTTTGCTGTTTCATCTGGTGAAACAGGACTAATCTCTCCATACAGAATAGCGAGGGCTGTTTCCCCAGGGGAAGTGGTTACATGTCGAGCAGGCACTGAAGGATTAATCTCTTTAGATGGAGGTTGGATGGCAGACTCTCAGGGCAGAATGGAAGTTCTCAAGGCAGGCTGGACATCTGGTAGCTCTTTCCTCAGGGCCAGCTGGGCATCATTAGGTAGCTGTCTCTGCAGGGCAGGCTGGAGGTGGGATGGCTATGTCCTCAGAGTAGATCATTATAGGTATACTAGAAAAGACTCAGCGGAATCTAGGGTTTCAATGTTCCCACAGCCATCATTATCAATCCCTATGTTCCCACTCCAATTTCCAGATCCCACTCCTTTCCAATCAATGCCTAGACTTTAACAGCAGATTCCCTGTGCAAAATTGAGAGTTCAGTTTATGTTGTAAATCTGCTCCTATAACAATGAGACCCTGGGTCTTGTTATCAGAGACCTCAAGTCTGTGGCTACAGGAAGTAAGATTTTCCTTCAGGGAACTCATCAACACTTTTACATCTTTCATACCATGGTTAAGCTGCAAATTTGAAGACTTCAGATCATTCCTTTCTTTTACAACTGTATCCAGCATATCTGAGAACAACCAGCCCACATCATTATACCTCTTAACTCCAAAAAACTCTGCTAGAGTGTCAAAAAGACTGTCATCCAGAGCCTTGCCTCATATAAGCATACAATTAACAGAATCAAATTGTCGTATTTTGCGTATCTCTATTGCCAATTCACACCATGGACTGTCAGTGCTGTCTTGATTATTGGAAATAGTCATCATTGTCTTTGAATCTAATTAGAATAGAAAACCAATTGTAAAGGCCTGTTTTAAAGATTTTCTTTCTCAAGAACCACTCCTGTACTAAGTTTTATTAGTCAGGGTTCTCTAAAGAAGCAGAACTGCCAGGAGATGCCTGGAAATATGAGATTTATGAAAGTGTCTCATACAACCATGGGGATGCAAGAGTCCAAAATCTGTAGGGTAGGCCACAAGCTGGCAGCTCCAGTGAAGGTCCTCAATGAACTACTTAGGAGTGGCTGGCTAGTCAGAGTGGAAAGAAAGATTCTCTCTCCTGAATTCTCTTTAAAAATCTTCAGGTAATTAAATTGTGTCATTCATTGCAGAAAATGCTCCCCTTAGCCAACTACAGATGTATCAGCCATGGATGCAATCAATGTGCTCATGATTTAAGTCCACAAAATTTCCTCACACAACAGATAGGCTAGTGCTTGCTTGACTGGACATCATCACCTGGCCAAGTTGACACATGACCCAAACCATCACATATGGTATGGAATAATTTCCAGGTTTCCTCTTTAGATTGCTCATTACTAATGTATGAAACAGTACTGGTTTTCATGCATTGATCTTGAATGCTGCCACATTGTTAAATTTGTTTATTAGTTGTAGTAGCTTTGTTGTAGATATTTGGGGATATTCTCTACATAGAATCACATCATCTGCAAACTGAAAGTTTTCATTCTTCCTTTCCAAATTGGATGCCTTTTACATCTTTTTCTTGGCTAACTGCTTTGGAAAAAAGTTCCAGAAAAATATTGAGTAACAGTGGAGACAGTGGACATCATTGTCTCCTTCAAGGAAAAGATTTCCATCTTTCAACATTGAGTATAATGTTAGCTATGGGCTTTTCATACACACCCATTATCATTTTGAGGAAGAATCCATATATTCCTAGTTTCTAAGTGGTTTCTATCAGGAAAGGGTGCTGCATTTTGTCACATGCCTTTTCTGTATCAACTGAGGAGACCAATTACTTTTTCTCCATTCTATTTCTGTGGCATATTACATTAAGTGATTTTCATATATTGAAATACACTTGCATACCTGGGATAAATCCTACTAGATTGTGGTACATAATTTTCTTAAGTGTTGTTAGATTCAGTTTGGTAATATTTTGTTGAGAATTTTTGCATCTATATACAGAACAGAAATTGATCTGTAATTTTCTTTACTTGTGGTATCATCATCTGGCATTAGTGTTAAGGTGATTGCCATCATAGAATGAGGTAGGAAGTGTTCTTCAATTTTTTGGAAGAGTTTGAGCAGGATTGGTATTAATTCTAGGAATGCTTGGTAGAATTCACTAGAAACCATATAGTCCTGGCCTTTTTTGGGAGGAAGCTTTTTATTATTGATTCAATCCCTTTGCTTGTTATTAGTCTGTTGCAGTCTTCTATTTCTGCTTGAGCCTGTTGGTATTTTGTGTGTTTCTAGGAATTTGTCAGTTTCATCTAGTTTATGTAATTCATTGGCATACAGTTGTTCATAGTATCTGCCTACAAGCCTTCTCATTTTTGTGGAGTTAGTAGTAATGTCCTCTTTTCATTTCTGATTCTAGTTATATACATCATTTCTCTTTTTTCTTAAGTCTAGTTGACTTATACTAGCATTCCAGACTCGTATTTCCTTATGGATCTTTTGTCTATATATTCTATCCATATTGAAAATAGTGTATTGAAGTCTCCTGAAATTGATGTAGAACTGCCTACTGGTCCCTTCAAATCATCAATATTTGCTTCATACATTTTGGGGTTCTGCCATTGGTTGCATACATATTTATAATAGTTATGTCTCTTTTGGAATTGACCCTTTATCAGTCATGGTGACCTTCTTTGTCCTTCATAAGAGTTCTTAACTTAAAAGTCTAGCTTCTCTGATATTAGTATAGCTACCCTAACTCTCTTTTGATAATAATTTGCTTGGTATTTTTTCCATTCTTTCACTTCTAACCTACTTGTATCTTTGAATATAAAGTGAGTTTCTCATAAGAAAAAAGAAAAAGCATGCATTTACATCCATTCCACTAATCTCTGACTTTTGACAGGAGAATTTAATCCATTTACATGTAAAGTAACTACTGATATGCTAGGCTTTCTTTCACCATTTTGCTATTTGCTCTTTGTAAGTCTTATATCTTTTTTAACCCCTGTTTTAGTTTATAAGCTGCCAGAACACATTATACCAGAACTGGAACAGTTTTTCAAAAGGGGAATTTAATAAGTTGCAAGTTTACAGTTCTAAGGAAGAGAAAGTGTCCAAATTAAGGCACCAACTAGAGGTTACCTTCACTCAAGAAAGGCTGTTGGCAGCCAGGCTCCCCTCAATCCCTGGTTTATGCACTCCACCCTCTCCAATGCCTGGAGTGGCATTACTCTTCCTGACAATAAAATGGAAGGCCCACCCTCAGCTTTCAGGGCAAACTCATTCCCTCCACAGGTATCAGTGAGTTCACTCTACTGGCCCAAGATTTCCTGGTTCCGGACCTTAGCATCCAGGGTAGCCTCTGAAGCCCTTTTCCTTCAATTTCTCCCTTTTCTGTCCTTTTTAGTCCAGACTGACAGTGGTTCTGTTTATAAAGATCCCACAACAACTCTTATTGCTTTTCTATGCAGTATACAGGGGTCATACCTATCAGACAATAAGACTTTCCACAAATCCTTTCTGGATAACTCTGTCTCAAATCCTCCCTTGTCCTGTAATATGGCTCACTACTTCCCTGTTTGGATAAATCTTCAAGTGGGGCTCTATTCACTGGGTCTCACTTTCTGGAAGCCCAGAATTTTCCAGAACACCAATTTCTGTTTTCATTGTACCCGAGTCTACTTCACAATTTACCTCTTTCCTCTCACATTTTACTATAAGTTGCAAGGAGAAGCCAGGCTGTCTTTCACAGATTTAGTTTGGAAATTTCCTCAGCTACATATCCTGGGTCATCACCTTTAAATTCTAACTTCCATCTAACTCAATTTGGCCAAATTATTTGCCATTTTTAAACAAAGGTCACCTTCCTTCCAGTTTGCAATAATACATGAATCCTTTCTGCCTCGGGCCTTATCAGAAGTATCTTTAGGGTCCACATTTCTGCCAACAGCCTTTCCAAAGCTTTCTAGGCCTTCTCTATCAGGTACATCACAATTCTTTCAGATTCTTCCCCTTATCCATTTAAAAAGCCACCCCAACACCTTTGGTATTTGCAAACAATAGCAGCGCTCCGTTTATCTGGTACCGAAATCTGTTTTAGTTTCTTAGCAGCTGGAACGCAATATACCAGAACTGGAATGGCTTTTAAACAGGGAAATTTAATAAATTGCAAGTTTACAGTTCTATAGAAGTGAAAGTGTCCAAATTAAGGCACCAACAAGAGGTTACCTTCTCTCAAGAAAGGCCAATGGGTCTGGTACTTCTGTTAGCTGGGGAGTTACATGGCTAGCATCTGCTGTTTCCATTTAATTCCATGAGTCATTTGAATTTACTTCTTTATATATGTCATATAGTAAGACTTGAGGTTCATATTGGTGCATACAGATAAAAAAAATCCATCACATCTTGTTTTTGTTTTTTGTTATCTTTTTTAATTTATTTATTTAGTAAACATAACCACATACAAGCACAAACATCCTTACCATATGATCATTCTATTCTTGATGTATAATCAATACCATCATATTTTGTTGAAAATACTACCCTTCCTCCACTAAATTACCTTGACAACTTTTTCAAAATCAGCTGAACATATATATGTGGTTCTATTTCCAAACACTGCATGCTATTCATTGTTTTATAGATCTATCTTTACCCCAATATCACATTATATAGATTATTTTAGCTTTATAAGAAGTCTTGAAATGAATTACTATTTGTCATCCAACTATATCTTATTTTTTCAAAACAGTTTAGGCTGTTTTGGATTATTTGCTTTTCAATATGTATCTTATGATCATCTTGTCAATTCCTACAAAACTGTCTGCTGCAACTTTGGTTAGATTGAATTGAATCTACTGGTCAATTTGAAGAGAATCTACTGGTCAGTTTGGAGAGAATTGATCTTAACAATAATGAGTCTTCTGACACATTAATATAGTATATATTTCTCTATTTAAATCATCTTTCATTTCATTTATCATTGTTTTGTAATTTTCAGCGTACAGATCTGGAATGCACTTTATTAAATTTTTACCTAAGTATTTCATGTTTTCTGATACTCCTATAAATGGCACTGCTTTTTTTCAATTTTCACTAGTTTATTTTTAGTATATAGAAATGAAGTTGATTTTTGAATCTTGATCATCATACCATCTGTGAATAAAGACAATATTATTTGCTCCCTTCAATTCATTTGATTTTAACAACTTTTTGCTTTATAGAACTTGCTAGGACTTCAATCCTGTGTTAAGTAGAGGAGATGAGAATGGGCATCTTCATTTTGTTCCTAGTCCTGAAGTCTTTCACCATTAACTATGATGTTATCTATGGGCTTTTTGTAGATGTCCTTTAACAGTTTGAAAATGTTCTCCTCTATTTCTTGCCCCAAACTTTTTAAAACTCACCTAATTTTCCATAGTATACCCCTTCTCCCATGTAATGTCTGGAGTGGTGTTAGTTTTCCTGGCTGAACCTTAAATAACACAAACATAACTCAGGTTTTTCTGACACAAGATATGGAATGACTGAGGGTCATTCACTTCCACAAAAATACAAGTTGTATTTAAATAAGCACCTACATAGATGTACCCCACACTTGTTTAGAGTAGATTTTAAATGTTTTATTTTAGAATAAATTTAGACTTTAGGAAAGTTGTGAAGACAGTACGTAGAGTTTCCATAGACCCCACCCCCAATTTCCCTTATTATTAATATCTTATATTGTTTAGTATATTTGTCAAATTAATGAACTATTAATAATACACTATTATTGACTAATGTCCATTCTTTATTCTGATTTCCTCCATTTTTACCTGATGTCTTTTTCTGTTTCAGGATCCCAACCAACATACCTCATTACATTTATTAGATTGTCTCCTTAGGATCCTCTGGCTGTGAGAGATATCCTGTACTTTTAAGATTATTGCTGCATACTATTGATTTACTAGTTTTGGTTAAGGTATGCTATCTTCTCATTTATACTCAAATTCCTTGTGGGTGTCTCAGGGCAATACCATGTTAATTACAATTCCAACTAATTTCAGATTATTCTGAATCCCTCTCATTAATATGTACATTTTAAGTTTATATATCAAACTTAATATTTTAAATAACTAAGTCATATGCTTTTTTTTGGGGGGGGTGCATGGTCTGGGTATGGAACCCGGGTCTCCCACATGAAAGGCAGGCATTCTAGCCACTGCACCCAGTCACGTACATTTTTAAATTGAGTTTAACAATATAAATGAAGAATGATATTAAAATATCACCTGCATGAGCACGCGTGCTCACAAACACACACACACAAGCAAACACCAGAGGGAATAGAATTAGCTGTAGTGAAGCATTTATAAAGAAAATTTTAAATGAGGGCAATTTCAGTAAGAACTAATTTTGGCAGTAGGAAAAATATGATTGATCCAGGATGTTGACAATCTCAATTTTCAAAAGGTAACCACAGAGACTGATGTCAACAAGGTGGCAGAATAGGCAACAATTTTTCTAAAGAAATATCAAACAAATAAGCAGAAACAGTCAGAACCACCTTTCTCAGAACTCTGGAAAACAGTCAAAAGTTTACTGCAACCAAGTAAATGCTAAATCAAAGAAAAGGCAACTTAAAAATGTTCCTAGCATTCAGGAAAATTTCTGTCAAAACACCAGCTAAATATGAGCTAAAGAAATAGAGACTTCAGTGACTACACAAGACAAGGAATACATTCTTTGTCAAAACAATAAAAAAGGGAACGTTTGAAAAATCACTTATACTATGAGAGCTTTCAACAATCATAAACAAACAAACAAAAAAAACAAACAGAAAACTCAGCAGAAGAAGTAGAATCTGATTTCCTGAGTTAACATATTATAATATTCAAATGTCCAGAATTCAACAAAAAAAAAATCTCAAGGCATAAAGAGAAACAGAAAAGGGTGAAAGGATGGTTCACTCAAGCAACAAAAAATAGTGAAAAAAACTATCCTGAGGAAACACTGGAATTATTAGACAGAGAGTTTAAAACAACCATCTTAAATATGTTGAAAGCACCAAAGTAAAACGTGGAAAAATAACTAAAGGGAATTAGTAAAAGTACACATGAATAAAATGAAGATGAAAGTTACCAAAAGGAGCCAAACAGAAAATTTGGGAGAGAAAACTACAATAATCGAAATTTTAAATTCACTAGAGGGGTTCAACAGAAGATTTGAATATGTAGAAGAAAGAATCAGCAAACATGAAGATAGGACAATTAAATTATCCAGTCTGAGGCTCAGAAAGAAAAAGGAATTAAGAAAAGTGAACAGAGCCTAAGAGATATATGGGTAGCCATCACGTGGTCCAGCCTATGCATTATGGAAGTCCCAGCAGAAGATGAGAGAGAGAAAGGGGCAGAAAGAATATCTGAAGAAATAATGGCTCAAACTTACCAAATTTGACAAAAACAAAACAAAAACATGAATCTACACATCCAAAAGGCCCAATGAAATTCCAAATATAATTCAAAAGGATCCAAATCAAGAAATATTATAATCAAACTGTCCAAAAAACAAAAACACAGAATTCTGAAAGCAGCAAGAGAGAAGTGACATTTCATGAACAAGTGATCCTCAATATGATTAGCAACTGATTGCTCATCAAAAACAGAAAGCAGTGGGATGACATATTCAAACTGGTGAAAGAAAAAGCTGTCAACCCAGAATTCTATATCTGGCAGAACTATCCTTAAAACTGAGAGAGATTTTAAGACATCCCCACATAAACAAAAGTTGAGGGTGTTCATTACCACTGAATGTGACCTATGAGAAATGCTAAAGGGAGTCCTTCTTAGTTGCAATGAAAGGACACTAGACAGTAACTTGAAGCCATGAATAAATAAAGGCCTCTGGTAAAGCTAACCACCCAGGTAAATATAAAAGCCAGGATTCTTATATGTTTGGTTTATAACTACAATTTTTATTTCTTAAATGATTTAAAGCACAAATGCATAAAAATAAGTATAAATCTATTTATGATGTATGCAAGTATAGTTTATGGAAAAACAACGTAAGGGGAATTGGACAGAGAGATATAGGAGAAGAATTTGAACATTCAACTAAATAAAGGGAATTTGGTATCAGTTCAAACTAGACAGTTATAGATTTAGGATTTGAATATAAGCCCCATTATAACCACAAAGAAAATGTCTAAGAAGTAGACACAAAAGGAAATGAGAAGAGACTCAAAATGGTTTACCACAAAAGATCATCTAAACACAAAAGAAGGCAGTAAGGTTGCACAGGTAGTTCAGTGGTAAAAATGCCTGCCTTTCATGCAGGAAACCTGAGTTTGATTCCCAGACCATGAACCCAAAAAAAAGAAGGCAGTAATAAAAAATGAGGGGCAAAAAAGGTATGATGTACAAAAAAAGGCTAAATAGCAGAAGTAATTCCTACCTTATTTGTAATTACTTTAAATGTAAATGGATTAAACCATCCAATCAAATGTAGAGAATGGCAGAATATTTTAAAATGCATGGCCCAACAATATGCTGTCTACACAAAACTCACTTCAGGCAAAGGAAAAGAAAAAGAAAGTATAAAATATTCCATGTATTCAAATAGTATTCAAGTGAACATTCAGATGTTTATAGTAATATCAGATGCAATAGACTTTAAGTTAAAAGCTTCTATAAGGGACAAAGAAGGACACTATATATTGAAGGAAAGTTCAATTCATTAAGAATATATAACAATTAATAAAAGAGCCCCAAAATACATGAAGTAAAAATTCACAGATTTGAAGGGAGTATGAGATAGTTCTACAATAATAGTAGGACTCTTCAATACACTACTTGCAATAATGGACAGAACATTTAGAAATAAAGTCAACAAGAAAATAGAAGACTTGAAGAACACTATGAACACACTAGATCTAACAGACTTCTGTAGAACACTCCATACCAACAACAGCAGAGGACACGTTCTTCTCAATTGCACATGGATCATTCTCCAGGATAGACCACATGTTAGGAGACAAAACAAGTTTCAATAAGTGTAAAGAGTGAAATCATACAAAATATATTCTCCAACTGCAGTGGAATGAAACTAGGAATCCATAACAGAAGGAAAACTAGAGACTCATAACTATGTGGAAATTAAACAACACACTCTTAAATAACCAGTGGATCAAAAATGAAATAAAAAAATTCTAGGACACAAATGAAAATGAAAACATAACATACCAAATATCTGTGGGATGCACCAAAGGGAAACTAATAGCTTTGAATTTCTTGCTGTAAATTTATTGCTGCCTACATTAGAAAAACAATAAACCAACCTCATATCTTGAGGAACTAGAAAAAAAAAAGAGCAAATTGAACCAGAAGTTAGAAGAAGGAAGGAAATAATAAAATCAAAGTGGAGATAAAGGTAAGAGAAAATAGAAAAACAGTCAAGAGTATAAACAAAATCTGAAGTTGTTCCTTGGTTCTTGGAAAATATCAATAAAATCAGCAAACCTTTAGATAGAATGGCAACAAAAAGAGAGAAACTACAAATAACTAAAATCAGAAATGACTGTGGAGACATTCCTACTGATTTTGCCAAAATTAAAAAGGATTATAAGAGAGCAAATGCTATGAATAAATGTACACATACATTTCAGACCATCTTTTCTAGATTTTAGATTTTATCTAAATGGAAAAAATCCTAGAAATACCCAATTTCCCCAAACTGACACAAAAAAATTTATAAAATCTCAACAGATCTATAAGTAAAGAGAATGAGTCAATAATCAAAAACCTTCCAACAAAGAAATCTAAGACCAAATTTTCACTAGAAAATATACCAAAATATTTAAAGAATACTTAAAACCAATCCTTCTCAAATTCTTCCAAAAAGTACACAGAGGAGGAAATACTTCCTAACTCATTCTATGGACCAGCATTACAGGGACCAAAGCGAGAAAAGACCACCCAAGAAAAGGAAATTACAGACCAATATTCCTTATGAATATGGACGGCAAAAATCCTCCACAAAATACTTGCAAACAGAATCAAACAGCACATTAAAGGGATTATTTATGCACCATGACCAATTGTGATTAAACCCAGGAATGCAAGTGTGGTTGGAAATAACTAAATCAATCAAAACAATGCAAAAATTGATAGAATAAAGGGAAAAACCCACATGCTCATCTCAGTTGACACAGAAAAGGCATTTGACAAAAAGCCAATACCCTTTCATGTTGAAACACTCAGAAGATAGAAGGAATTTCCTCAACCTGATAAAGGGAATTTGTGAAAATCCCACAACTAACTTCATATTCAATGGTGAAAGACTGAAAGCTTTCCCCAAAAGACCAGGAACAAGACAAAATGCTTGCTTTTGCAACTGCTATTCTACATTGAACTGAGAGTTCTAGCCAAAGCAATCAGGCAAGAAAAATAAAAGGTATACATATTGGAAAGGAAGAAGTAGAACTATCAGTATTCACAGGTGAATTGACCATATAGAGAGAAAATCCCAAAGAATCCACAAGAAAGCTACTAGAGCTCATAAACAAATTCAGTAATGATGCAAGTTAGAAGATTAACACACAAATATCAGTTGTGTGTCTACATACCAGCAATGAACAATCCAAAAAGTAAATTAAGAAAATAGTTACATTTAGAATAGCATCTAGAGGATAATTATTGCTAGATTAATCTAGCAATAAATTTAGCCAAGTAGGTGAAAGACTTGTACACTGAAAACTACAAAACATTGCTTGAAAGAAATTAAGGAAGACTTAAATAAATGAAAAGACTTTCCACGTTCATGAATTAAAAGACAATATTTTTAATATGTCAATATTATACATAACAATCTACAGATTCAATGAAACCTCTTTCAGAAATCTCTGCAGAACCATGACTTGATCCACAGGGAACTCAGCATTGCAATGTCTATCATCACTTTAGTTCAAAGGCAGGACCTTGCTACCCCTAGCCCACCAAGGTTAGAAAACCCTGTCCTGTAAGGAGGTCAGCAGAAGAGCAATGTTGTGAGATCCAGGGACCCCACTAGGGATTGCTTGATCATGTGCATAAAGCACCTGCCCACAGATACCCGGTCCTCCCTCATTGTGTTGCTCCCTCTCGTGAAATGTGATAAACACTGGGACTTTCCTATTTTCAAAGTCATGGGGTAGGCAGCTGGCAGAGCTGAGTTCTGCTAGCCCCTCAAAAAAACAACAGTGTCCTTTCTCAGGTACAGGGTAAGTTTCAGCTATGAAGCAAGGTTATCTACTTCATATTATTGCTAGGCAATTTCTTAAAAATTGAACTTTTTCAGGATAGCAAAATGAGTATGAATATAAAAGCGTTCAGTGGACACTTAAGGCACAAAGTTGGTCGTCAAAGAAATGTTTATTGAACAAATAAGTGAATTCAGTCAACATTATTTGGAGTGAAATAAGCCAGAAACAAAAGGACAAATATTATATGATCTCACTAATATGAATAATTAGAAAAAGCAAATTTACAGAGTTAGGATCTAAAATACTGGCTATTGGGGATGGGGAATAGATAGGGAAGAAGACTTAAAATGTACAGTGTTCCTAATTGAAATGTTGGAAACTTTTTGGTAATGGTAGTGATGGTAGAATAGCATCGTGAATGTAAGGAACAACTCTGAAATATACATCAGCATGTGGTTAAAAAGTGGAAATGTTAAGTCATATGTATGGTAGCAGAATAAAAAATCTTTTACAAAATCCATACAACTGCATTACATAAGCCCTAAGTTAAACTGTGAACTATGTTTAATAGTATAATTATAAAAATGTGCTTTTCTCAAATTAACAAATGGTCCATATCGATGCAAAGTATTAATAATAGGGTGGTATATAAGAATCCTGTATTTTATGCATGATTATTTTGTAAACTGACAATTCCTCTAATAAGAAAAACAAAGAATAAGTAAATGAATTCCTTTTGGTTTAATTTTCAAGAAAAGAAACTTTATTATAGGATTATTCCATATTATCGTCGGGGATAATGTAAAGAGGACACTTAAATTGTCTTTTTCTTTCCATTCCTATAGGTTTTTTTAAAAATTTAATCCACATACCATAAAATTCACCCTTTTAAAGCGTAAAATTCATTGGTTTTCAGTATATGCAACCACCACCCACTACGTAATTTCAGAACATTTTCATCACCCCAAAAAGAAACCCCACACTCGTTAACAGTCACTTTCTACTTCCCCTTCCCTGATCCCCTTGCAACCACCAATCTACTCTGTGTTTATCGATTTACCTATTCTGGACATTCTGTATAAATGGAATAATACAATATATGTTTCCAAGGTTCATCCATGTCAGAGCATATTCTTGTATTCATTCCTTTTTAAGACTGCCTGATATTCCAGTGTAAGCACATATGACATTTTATTAATCCATTCATTAGTTGATGGACATTTGGTTGTCTCCACTTTTTTGGCTATTATGAATAATGATTCTATGAACATTTTTTGCACATGTTTGGATGGTCATGTGTTTTGGATTCTCTTGGTCATATACTAAAAATGGATTTGCAAAGTCACATGGTAACTCTGTTTAATTTTTTCATAAACTGACCTATTTTCCAAAGCACCTGTACCATTACGTATTCCCAACAGAATGCATGAGGTATCCTATTTCTCTGCAGCCTTTCTAACACTTTCATTTTTTAATAATAGCCATCCTAATGATTTTGTGGTTTTAATTTGCATTTCCTACATGACTAATGATACTGAGTAGCTTTTCTTGCACTTATTGACCATTTGTAGATCTTCTTTGGAAGAATGTCTATTCAGATCCTTTGCTCATTTTGATTGGATTATTTGTCTGCTTTGAGTTATGCCAGTTCTTTACATACTCTGAATATTAAACTGTGTTCAGACATATGATTTTCAAATATTTTCTCCCTTTCTCTTGGCTGTCACTTCTTTTTCCTGATTGTATCATGTGCAGCACAAAAGTTTTTAATTTGCTGAAGTCTGATCTACCTTTTTTCTTAATTTTCCTTATCTTCAAATCTTTTTTCTTTTTTTTCCTTGCACATCAGTGCCATGAATTTTTTAATGTGTCATTTGAACTGTAAGTTTTAATCAAACAATTAGCTTTGTCTTCAGTAAAAATAAACCATTTTTAGGCTATTTTCTTCTTGACAGGAGTCAAAATTCCGAAGATATGGGGTAGTTCAAGTCCCTGCAGCTTGGAAGCTGAGTCTGTGAGAAAATATGCCCGCCAGTTGGTGGCATTTTTAGGAGGAAGCCTATGTTTCCTGACTAGTGACGCTTTCATCAAGTTTCAGTCCAAATAAAGTTGGAAGAGTTTGCAGATTGGGAGCATGAAGGGTGGGGAATTTCTGGTGAGAGTTTCTCCACACATTTGTTTTTTCTAGTATTAGACTTGCCAATCAAATGAGCAAGTAAGCCAGTGCTTAACCCAGCATAGACTAAACAGCCAGGGGACTGGTGATGGGAATTTGCTTACAAAGGGATTTCCTGCATGGTTTGGAGGTCAGTGGCAATGGAAAAAAGTTAGTTGAGGGGCTTAATCTATGATTCAACATATGTTCATGAATATAACATATTCAGCCTTAGTAAACTAAAACACCCATCCTTTCACGGAAAGAGGGAAAGTTTTGGGGGTGCAAGCGTAGTTCAGCGGTAAAATTCTTGCCTGCCATGCAGGAGACTAGGGTTCAATTCCCAGCCCATGCACTTACCCCCTCCCCCCCAAAAAAATTCAACAATTTGTGCCACAATAATGGGATACTCACATGGAAAAAGAATGAAATGTGACCCCCACCATACAGCATACAAAAAAAAAGAGAAAAACTTTCATGTAGCTCCACCTGTAACAAATGGGCTCCCGCTAAAGTATCACCAGGACACCTAGCCTTCATCTTCTACAAAGCATGGAAATTAGGTCACGTTCCCATTTCTTCAGCTCTAGATCTTTTAAGTTAAAAGAAGGTCACACACCAATTATAATATCCTATAACCACTGCAGGACACTCAAAACGAATCAGCTAGATTTTGTCTATTCTTATTACTTTAGCAAATTTTCAAAATTGAACAGCTGATTAGATGTAGAACTATTTAACTATAATTCATTTCTTAAGAATACTCTACCAGTGAGTATATCAACGGCCCAAATTCATTCCCATAGCACTAAAATAAACTACTTACAGAAAATAGTTCAAAATGACCTGAAGTATCATATATTTAAATCATATAAAATACTTGGAAATAAAAAAAAAACATTGAAAACTAGAGTTCTGACTTTAGAAGGACAGAGATAAATAGGGATGTCCAGTTAGTAGGTATAAATACCAAAAGCAACTAATAAAAATATGCAGCTGTACTTTAACAACCATTGAATAAAGGACAGAGATGCATAAATAACTCTGGGACTTTTCAAGTATTATAAAACCAACATACACCCATAAGCCAATAGATGTTTCCACAAGGGAAAATAAAAGTGTGGGTTATGAAGTAATAAGGATGACTATCAAAAGGAACAGCAGGAAGATATGTCATGCCATTGAGGACAGGGCTGGCATGCTGTGTCCTCTGGATTTGAGTCTTTTCCATGCCAGCCACACATCTCCCCTAGGTAATACGGATGTGATTAAAACATCTTCCTCTTAAAAGTTCTCCCAACCCTTCCAGACTGAGTTAATTGTTTTTCACTTTGATCTGGGAGCAAGCACTGTGGGCATCTCCATAGCAGAGGTTCATCAGGCTGTGTGGTGATTGTTGGATACCTTTTCTGCCTCCCCTCCAGGATACTGAGTCTCCAATAGGCAGATTTTGTAACTTGCTCCTTTCTATATTCCAATGACCAAGCTCAGAACCTAGCAAGTAATTGTTTATTGAATGAATAAATGTATTTCATATAAATATGTAAACAGTTACTATCATGAATATTATAATTAATCTTTCCCTAATGAATCTAGAAAATCTAAAGTTGCTTTGCACTTGGTCAGAAATAAAGTAATATTTAGGAATCAATCTCTTATTGCCGAGTTTAGTAAAACTCTTCTATTTGGAACTAACCAGAGAGAAAGCAAATGCAATGAATTAAAGTGATGGCATCATATTATGTAATGTAATATGTTAAGGAATAATTTTGTTCACTTGAAATGTCATTTTAGTGCATATAAGTTCACAGCATCAGCTGCCAAGGGGAGGGTCTACATGGTATGCACTAAGGAGTGACTGGAAAAAAGACTCTATCTGAGGCGATCTTAACAAAAATACGTTTTTTTTTTCTTCTGGAGCTGTTTATGCTACCAATCTGCTGAGCAAATAGTTTCCTAGTAAGTAATTCAGAGGCAAATGTCAATCTGGTTCTGATAAAAGTACCACAAATTAGCATAAACTAAATTATTTAGTATTACGTAGCCTATGTCAGAAAGAGCTGGTTTGTAGGAAATCATTAGAGAGAGGAACTACTTTGAATGATCCATAAATAATTCTCTAGTATAATTTTGTGTGTTGATTTTATTTATGTTTGGTTTGTTTTATTTGGAAAAGAAATAAACACATTTACATAGCTTAGATAGTTTAACTTTTAAAAAAAATAAATCTTCCTTGGAAATAAAACTGCTTACACTAAGTCAGCTATCACTGAACTTTTTAATTCAAATTCTAGCAGTTTCAGCTTAGCTTGATTTGCTCCAAATAACCTTTCTTTTTTTATTATTCAACATAACAACATACAAACACAAACATTCTTACCATATGATCATTCCATTCTTGATATATAATCAGTAACTCACAATATCATCCCATAGTTGTGTATTCATCATCATGATCATTTCTTAGAACATTTGCATCAATTCAGAAAAAGAAATAAAAAGAAAACAGAAAAAAATTCCTGTATACCACACCCCTTACCCTTCCCATTCAGTGATCACTAACATTTCAATCTACTAAATTTATTTTAACATCCAAATAACCTTTCTTTTTTTCATTTAATCACTGAATTAAAAATGATGAGTACTGAAATAGCACAACCTTAAAAAACCAAGTCAAACAAAAAAACTAATTTTCCAAGCTGACATAAACTGCACTCAGATCTTATCATTTCAATATCTCTCATTCAACCTGTAATGTGACAGAACCCAGCAGCTTTGGATCTAAAGCTAGGTCATTCCATTACCAATGGTGTGCTCTTATGCAAGTCACTGCACCTTGAGCTTTTTATCTCTAGCTTCCTAGTCTGTCTAATGGGCATCGTCAATCATCATCATCATCATATCTTCAAACATACCTTGCAAGATATAGAGGGAAGTATTTGCTAAGTGCCTAATATTCAGTGAAGTACTACAGCACACTGTGTTTCCCAAACTAGCTTGAAAATAAGAATTGCCTGGAGCTCTTAGAATTAAGAGTTTAGGATTAAGAGTAGATTACCCAGAGCTACTGAGTCAAAACTTCCAAGGAAAAGGCCTGGTAATCTATTTAACAAGCACCCTAGGCAATTCTCATCATGGTGGAAGTTGGGGAAACTCAACTGAAAGGTCCAGACAAAGCATCTCTCCACTATACTCATGATCTGTCAAAGAGTGAATACTAACCACAAAGAAGTGCTAAAAATGTATAAAATCTTACAAATCAGATTCTGCTCATATGAAAAAAGATTATAAGCAAAAAAAAAGACCCTTTCCATTCCAACTTGTAGCTTCAAAATGGTTATTTCCATAAAGATTTAACCACTGAGGTAGAACTAACAGATTTAATGGAAACAGAAGATCTAATCCGAGCACTATAGCTAAGTAGCTTGGGAGTCTGCACCAGGAGAGAAGGCTCCTGAGACAAGGTCAGTTCTGCTTAAGGAATCCCCATGGATGTGGGGCAGCAATGATACTGGACAGGCCACACCAGCTGAGGACAAAGACCCTGCAAACACTCTCTGTTATCAAAGTGGCATATATCACCACATAAACCCCTAACCCCCAAATCCCAAGTGACAATAGGTCACCACCCTGTCACATTGCCTTCATGAAAGCAGCTCCTTGCATCTCTTCTTAAACTGTAATTTCTTGTTATCTTCAACCCCATGTTATTTCATACATGCATCATGTTCTCTTGGCCAGAAATGCCCTTTAATCCCCTAAATCCTACAGCTTTCATGACCGTCAAAATGCAACTCAAATGTCACCTCTTATAGGCAATTTTCCTGAACTCTTCCCCATCCAGTGTAAATACCTCACCCTGTGCTCCAAGAGCAGCCTGTGTAGGCTTTGCCATAGCCCCTAATACTTTGCCTTTGGCTTTTTAAACTCTGTTCCCACTGCTCCTTGAAGTCAGGGACTATGTCCTTCCTTATTGACTTTATCTCCTGAGAGCCAGTCAGAGTACCTGGACAAGTTAGCAGCCAATGTGTGGAGGTAGGCAGGGAGAAGGGAAAGAGCAAAGGAAGGGGAGGGAGGGAGAGTGTTAGCTGAGTTCATATGAGTCAGTAATATCAACAGTCTCAATGGTTCAGAAGTTCACAGAACTTCTTTTCTCTAAATAAATGGTCCATGAGTATGTTTAGATAGTATATGTCTCCACATAAAAACCTGTCTCCAGGGCGGTGCAATGGTGGCTTAATGGCAGAATTCTCGCCAGCCATGCCGGAGACCTGGGTTGGATTC
Organism: Myrmecophaga tridactyla; assembly: GCA_004026745.1. Classification (NCBI taxonomy): domain Eukaryota; kingdom Metazoa; phylum Chordata; class Mammalia; order Pilosa; family Myrmecophagidae; genus Myrmecophaga; species Myrmecophaga tridactyla. The sequence continues at coordinate 21,175 of PVIY010018873.1, read as the reverse complement.
CCAGAGCCTGCCCATGTTAAAAAAAAAAACTGACTCCAAACTCAACCAACCCAGTTTTTGGTCAATTCATATTGCCAGAGTAAAAATAGTTAGCTCTACATAATCTAGTTGCTGTCCTACCTCTTTGCCAGTATACAAAGTTGTAGCTAGAAAGAGCTCAAAGTTGTAAAATTCTTTCATATGATCCGACAATTCATGTCCATATATTTTTAAGGCATATACCAACATGGCTGCTTTTTAACAACCAATCCTTGAAGGGACTGGTAGAGACATTAGAAGTTACATGTGTGTTTAATATCTGGAAAGAAAAACCAAATGAGTCATTGCCCAGGTAGCTTAGGTCAGAATCCCTCAAACACATCTATCTTCCCTACCCTAGTATGTAAAATTGGGGCAAATCTGAAGGCTCAGAGGTATGAAAGAATGTTAATGAAATCAAGCCTTGTGTACCCAAATTGTTTAGCTTCTTTTTTCCAACCCAATTGCATGGGAAAAGCTACAGTATTCAAGTTTGACATTTAAATAAGAGAATAAAAATATTGAGATTCAAGACCCATAAACCACTCAAATAATAACAGATTAGATCCTTAAATGTAGTCAACAGAATCTCAGAGATAAGGAGTTCTCAGTTGCTTCTAAAGTTTTGAAACCTTCAAGTGGTATTAGCAGGCTCCTTGAATTCCAAGGAATTCAGCTCTATTCAGCTTGGTAGCTCCTGTGTATATCTCTCTAATCTTTTCTAGAATGTTTTTCTTTGCTTTTCACATCATTTCTCCTGAATCTTCCCATGAACCTTTGAAACTGGCTTTTCTATCTAGTAAATTCTTCAAATGCTGTGCTAAACCTTTTCTGTACAAATATTGGGCACTTACTTACATTGTTTCTATTTTAAATCTTTTTATCTCCACTGTCTGCAACTCTTTGTGGATTTTATTTGCATTTGCAATGTCACTAAATGTAAATTTTATTTGTCCTTGCAGCTTTACTCTGTGATGGTTAAATGTGGAGCAAATACTGCTTTGGGAGGTTGTGCACTCCTCAAACACACAGGATGCAGGACACAGACCAAAGTTCCCATCAGCTCTTCACTTACAGGTAGATTTTTCAGTTTGACTGTTCCCCCCCTCCAAAAAAAAGCCAACTACAGCACATTATTTTCTTTTGAAGTTCTTGCCTAGCAATGGCTCACATCCAAATGTTTACTGGTCAAAAGGTTTCCTGTGTGTGAGAATCACTCCAGGATTTTGCAATGGCTGAAAGAGTTTGTAAATTTAGTAACACGTATGACCAGAAATAACTGTAAAGCCCTGGAATTAGATGAGCAAAGCCACCAGAACTTCCCTCATGTGTTTAATATCTCTGCAAATGAAATCTGAAGATCTGAAGACAGTTAATAAATGAAGATCATTTCTGCTTTACAGGGAGTAAATAATAACACTCCCTTGATAAGTGTCTTATTCTGATACCTAGAGTACAAACGTCTTCCAATAATAATGTCTAGAAGGAATGTGGGAGACAGGAAATGTAAAATGAATTTTACATAAATTCCAACTAAAACATCATCTTGAAGACTGGTGAATAAATTTTAAGCCAATTCATTTTAAAATAATGGGAACTCTGGAGATCAATCTCTCTTGAATCTCATGGGGGAAAAAAAGCCTCAAATCTGTTTAGCATCACTCATTTTCATATGGACAATTAGCCAGAACAGGTGTGTCATAGCTGCAGTCACTTGGCTTAAGGACTCATTTGCAACCTTTCCTCTGTGTGGCAAAGCACACACACACTCAAATTCCACGAAAATCTAAGCAGCTGATTTGACTTTAAAATTTCCTGAGATTAAATGGACTTTCAGGCTTTTAGAATCCTATCCAATACTGAAAACATAAATGTTTAGAAAAATTACTTCCAGGTCTAGGGGGAGAACTAATCATATTTAAAGCATTAAACTAAAACACAGATAAAACCAGGTATAAATCCCCACAGTTAGACATGTAGGAATGAAATCAGTAAGGAACGTTTTCAAGTGAAACTGTAATGAGAAGAGTCCCTATTCAAGTGAGGATAAATTTTCAGATTCTATCCAACTCCTTCATCTCTCTGCCAATATGTCACCATTCAGGTCATCGGTTCAAGAAATAATATTAACAATTATTGGAAACGTACTAAGTGGTGTCATTATTCTAATTACATTAAACATTTTAATTAATTTCTCACAGAAATCTTATGAGCTACATTTTATCATGCCCATTTTTTTTAACTTTCTTATTGTATAGTATAACATATATACGAAGCAAAGAAATAAAAAAGCAATAGTTTCCAAAGCATTCTTCAACAAGTAGTTACAGGACAGATTGCAAAGTCTGCCATGGGCTACCATATGATCCTCTCAGATTTTTCCTCCTAGCTGCTCCAGACTATAGGAGGCTAGAAGGCTTAAATACTTTTTTATCATCACAGTTGACTTTTTTTCTTTCTTTTTTTGTGACGCTATAAATGTCAAAGCATAGCACCACAATTAGTTGTAGAACATATTTCAGAGTTTGGCATGAGTTGCAATTTCACAATTTTAGGTTTTCACTTCTACCTGTTCTAAGATACTGGAGACTAAAACCGGTATCAATTTAATGATTTAGCATTCATATTCATTTGTTGAATCCTATCTTTTTTATATAACTCCATCATCATCTTTGATCTTTCCATTCCTTTCCTTAGAGGTGCTTGGGCTATGGCCATTCTAACTTTTTCATGTTGGAAGGGTCTGTCAATAACATGGGGTAGGGAGATGGAACTATCTGAGGCTGGGTCCTCTAGGTTTCAGGACTTATCTGGACCAGGGACCCATCTGGAGGTTGTAGGTTTCTGGAAAGTTTCTCTAGTGCATGGAACCCTTGTGGAAACTTATATATTGCCCTAGGTGTTCTTTAGGATTGGCTGGGATGGTCCTGGTTGGGGTTGGCAGGTTATATCATGCCCATTTTATGAAGGAAGTAACTGAAGCTCAAAGATGTTAAGCAATTTACCCAAGGCACACAACTAGGAAGTGACAGACACTTGTGTTGAACCCAGATGGTAGGGCTCTAGAATCCACATTCTTAAAGACTATGAATTGTTTTGAGATATTATTATCATTATGCTGGAAAAAAGTCTTCTTGGACTTACCCACATCCAGTTTTTCAGTATTATACCATCCCACCATAGGCTAGTCCCACCCACATGACTAGTACTCCCATGTGGAGTTGTAAGTGGAGAGATGTGTGCCTTTAATTGTCAGTGTGAAACCCTCCATCATTCTCTCCCACTTCAGTTGTTGAGAGGAACCCTTATGTCAAAGCAGTGAAGCCACAAAACATAAGTAGTCTGAGATACAAATATCTGAGAATACCGTATACCTCTTCCTCAGAACTCCATGTCCAAATTTCACAGTCTTATTCTTTTCAAGACCCTGATCAACCAGCCAGTGTTAACCTCTACGTATGAATCATTGTAAATCTAAATGTTGAGTCAGTGGAAAGCTAGAGGTATCATACAAAACTTAACCCACTAGATCAGGGATAGAAAGATCAAAGGTGATGGTGGAGTTATACAGAGAAGTTGGGGTTTAACAAATGAGTATGATTGTTGAATCATTGCATTGATATTTTAGTCTCCAGTATCTTAGAGCAGCTGGGAGTAAAAACTTAAGATTGTGAAATTTGGATGGGTTACAGCCAACTCTGAAATCTGTTCTACAACTAACTGTTGTGCTGTGCTTCAAAATTTATTGCTTTTTAGTATATGCATTATTTTTCACATTAAAAAGTGATGATAAAAATATATATATTCCTTCTAGCGTCTATATTCTGGAGATCATATTGTAGCCCATGAAAAGCTCTGGGATCTGTCCTGTAATTATTTGTTGAAGAGTGCTTTGAAAACTATTGCTTTTTTCTTTCTTTGTTTTATAGGTATGTCATACAATTCAAAAAGTAAAAAAAAAAAAAAAAAAGAGAGAGAGAGAGAATTAACCCACTAGGTCAAATTCACAACTTCTTTTCAGGGCTACTTGTGTAGGGTTATGATTTAGTTGACACCCACTATTTCTCTCTGGTGCCAAATCATGAAGAGCCATTTTGTATGTTCTGTTTTGCCTTTTCAGATCCAGTGCAATCTTGCTGTGATCTTACTGCAATCTTGCTGCATTTCTCAGGAATCAGAATTCTATGGAGTGCATCTTCCAAAATCCTACTCTCTGGCCTCCCATAGGGCTTGTTCTATTGGAGGCACCAACAGAGAACTGGAGTTAGTGAAGTCAGAGAGGTTGAAGTATTTACTCTCTGAACTACCTTTTCCCTCAAAGACTAAAGTTTGGCAGCAGCAATATACTTTTCCCAAATCCACAAATCTTGTTAAGGCAACTTTCTCTGTCAACTGCAGGTCTCTTAGGTTTCCCATAGCCATTCTCTTTCCTTAACTTTCAGGCCTAAAATGTGATCAGTTTTCCACTGTTGTTAATTCGAAGGTGCTTCACTATTCTTTATATCTCTTGAACCTGCTGCAATATATCTGTTTATAAATAACACTATTTATAACATGACTATTTCATGCCAAGACCCCTGTTTCATGCTAAGGGTCTTATTTTTTACAAGACTCACCTTTTAAATTGGTCTGTGCTTTTTCCTCTATTATGTTAACTTCATGTGGAGAACCCTCAATGAGGCCATAGGTTTGGCCTGAGGAGAGGAAGTGAGGTAGTAGGATAAAATATTATAGGTGTCAAAACACCTATTCAGAATGCAATTAATTGTGCCTTTTGGACCTGCTCAAATCCAATCTCATACTTATGGTTTCATTTAATAGTAGAATACTGAGCAATCCAACTTTATGATTTGGTAAATCATATAACATTCAATGGGCAATAGGTATCTTAGTCCTTCCACATTGTCACTTGGTATCCTTTGGTCAGGCATTCAATCTCCGCAAGGATCTCTGCAAGCCAGGAGCTGCTTCTCAGATAGAAAATAATGTAGCTGGAAAAGGTACAGCCTTACCCTAAAACCTCAGGAATCTACTCTTAGGATTCTCCTGTTGGTGTTGTCAATCCTTCATTCAATACCCTCTCTGCCAGACACTTCAGATTCAGGACAGCTTATATTGCAACTTGGAGATGTTAGAGTCTTTTCTTATGCCGAGCTCTATTCAGCGGGTTTACAGAGCAGCATGCTCATGTGTGATGTACGCTGTCTACAAAACTCAAAAAGGTCCATTCAGAGTGGGCAAAAGAACTTCTAGCGACTTGTCTCTCACACCTTACTTCTGCCATTTTGTCATTTGTTTTCTGTATGTTGTGTATCTTTTTTGTTCCTCAATTCCTCCATTGCTGCCTTCTTTTATGTTTAATGACTATTTTTGTGAGCCGTTTTCATTTCCTTCTATTTCCTTTTCCCTATATGTTTTGGTTATTTTCTTAGTGGTTACTTCAGGGATTACATGTAACATCTTAAATCCGTATTAACCTAGTAGTAATAGAATGAGCACCTTAGAAGTTCAAAGCTGGAAATACGAGTCATCATCCACTGGATTTACATCCTTTACAAAACAACCTGCCTCCTTACAACTTGCTATTGATGGAAAGATGAGTTTTGGTTCTTGCATAAAATTCAAAGGCCTGTAGCTTTATTTGTTTAAATAAAGGTAGTTTTAGATGTGCATTAAATTTTCACATGGATAATTATCTGGAAAAATTTATTTTTAAGTTTACCTATGTGATCTTTAGAAACAAATGAGGTGCATGGAATATGTGCAAAATACCAAACTGATTTTAAATCTATACGGGCTGAAAAATTATCATTTCTATTTCAAAGTTTACAAAATTTCTTCTCTTTTATAATAAAATTCCTCTTCTCTGCTTTTAATTTTATAGGAATTAGAGCTCTGATGATTTCTTCTAAACCCAGACTAATTTGCTGTAGCCTTTTTATGATTTTTAGCATGTTATCTCCTTTAAACCCAGAATTTAGAAGATAAACACTTGTTATCCAGAATTTCTGTTCCATTTGCTGTGTAAAACTATTGCTCACATTGAATACATTATTTCATATTGGATGTTCTGAGGTATTATTTTAGCTGTTCAAAACATCCAACTCCCAGGAGTACCTGTTCCTTAGCTAACTATACCCTCCTTCCCTTGTTCATATTTACACTATTTTCATAGATAGTGCTAGAGAACTGTAACCAAACTCTACCTGATAGGGGTAATCATATGACTATATTTTCAATTTGAAAGTTAGGGATTATAAAGGTAGACAGATGACAACTCTCTTCATAATCAATGCATGAGTTATCATTTTTTAGATGGGTCTGATACTTCAGCTTTCCAGGGCATAGCTTCAAAAAGACTTTGAAAAAGAATATATATCAACACTCACCAGCATTGCCAGTGCCTAAGGAATAGAAACCTTAGGGTCTTAGCTTTATGTCCTAGATGACCTTATATTTGTTGCTATTGTTTTCTTCTCTAGGACCCGTGAATGCTATCAACAGACCAACATGTGGAAATGAGAACTCTAGGAACAAATTCTTGTCTATCTTTCTATCTAACTTTACTGAATCCCGTCAAGCAGTGTGCAGATGATGGAGAGGAGTACATTTCTAAGCCACATTCCTGAGCTTCCCCCTGATCCATCTTCTCCTTGACTTTCAGTCCTAGTAGGTAGAGCCAGGTCAGACACGCTTAGGGAAAGAAATTTTTAGGAAGTGAGATCACCTGCCCTGTCTATTCACTGACTAAGTCACGCATTTATTCACTCACTCGCACAGGTAGCCCATCTGTTATGTGCTTGATTCTTCTCACATCACACCCTTGCCTCCCAGGGTCCCAGGGTCAGGCTGACCTTACATTTGGACCCTACTGATTTATACAAGGAAGCTTAAATTATCAAGATGACTACAGAGCTTTTGCTGTAGAAGTGAGCTAAACCTCCATCCTAATCTCCCATGTTGAAATAAAGGAAGCTAAAGAATCATCAAGTTCATACCTGTTCCACCTCAAGCCTGGCACCAGATCCACCAACAATGCCATTGAATTTTCTTCAACATCTCCAGCTGCACTCCCTGGTCCCCAAATCAATTAGATCTTGATCTCCTCATGTTTTCTTCCTGATCTTGAATGTTTCAAGGAGGAGATAACTTGAAACTTCCCAAATATGGCTGATCATCATAACCACTTGGGAAAATTTAAATATCAGATTACTGACACAACCCACAAGGATTCTGATCTAGTAAGCATAGGATGAAGTCTGTAATCTTTATTTTTATAGAGTTCCTCAGGTGATTCTGATGATTATAAGGTGTGGTTAATTTATGTGTCAGGTTGGCTAGATTATGGCGCCCAATTTTTGGTTGAACACTGGCCTAGATGTTGCTTTGGAAGTACTTTGTAGATGGGATTAGCACCTACAATTAGTTGACTTTAAGTAAAGGAGATAGCTCTCAATAAGTGAGTGGGACACATTCAATCACTTGGCTGCTTTAAGAGCAAAACCTGAGACTAAAGAAATTCTGTCTCAGGACTATCATACCAACTCCTCTCCAAGTTTCTAACCACTGGCCTTTCTACCGACTTCAGATGCAGACTTTAACATCAACTCCTACCAGAATTTCCAGTCTGCCAGTTTCCCCTAAGAAATTCAGACTCAAGATTTCAACATCATTCGTATGGGATTTTTAGTCTCCAGCCTGCCCTACAGAATTCATATTTGCCAGCCCTCACCACCTCATGAGTAACTTCCTTAAAATAAATCTTCTAAATAACTAAAGATACACATATATCTCAGTGGTTCTGTACGTCTGGAGAATTCTGACTGATACAAAAGGCTTTGGGGAATTACTTTCCAATGGCATCCTGCAAAACAGATGCACTTAGAACTTTTGTTTGGGCAGGGTTTTCTCTAAGCAAGTCCTCCTTTGCCCCATCAAATCCTTCTAACCCTGTGTTAAAATTAAAAATAAGAACTATATAATTGAGAAACTTTTTAAAAATCTATGTAAGTGAGAAAACACTGACATAGCCAATACAGACTTTGTTGAGAAAGAAAAGAGTTCTTCAAATGGCAGTGTATTTCGTGAGGGTGGGAACTAGGAGAGAAATTGGAGGCTTACTCTTTTGCCCTGTGACTGGTTATGGCAGTCATCAGTTTTGTAACCGAGTGCGGGTAGTACCTTCTTCTCCAAGATCCCTGTCTTCCTGATGCCTCCACTCAGGGGGCTGTAGCCATGGTTCCCCACTTCCTGAGTTCTCATGCACCCCATACCTCTTCTCACCCATGCTGTTGTCTGGTTTAGTTTGATGGTGGCCACCTTTGGAGAAGTTGGGCAGCAGAAACAATCAGAAGGCCAAGAGCCCTGGAAAAGGGTTTCAGTTCTGCCAAAACTGTAGCTGGTGGACCCACAGTGTTCAGGGACATTACTGCCTGGGGCATTCTGTCCTTGTCCAGAGGTCAAGCAGGTTTGAATGCCAATAGTCTGAATTTCTGAAAATCCTAATGTGATGGCTTTAAATGCATGAGCACGCCTTTTCTTCCTTTTAGGTACTTGGATGAATAAATACAGGAATTGTAAAGCACAGGCAAAAATTCGGCCTGAAGAGAAAAAGCAAATGGCTTATGTATGAACTTTAACATGCTATCTTCCTAATTAATTTCTTATTAATTGGGTTACAAGTCCAAACCTATGAAGTTCCAGTTAATTTCTTCTTAAACAGCTGATAATGAATCATCTGCTGTGTCTGCCAACTTTTACTAAGTGATTTGCCTGGAAAAACTCTATGCACTGGACATTTGGAAAAAAACAGAAAGAAATATGGAAATGAAATGTTACACTGAACTATGCCCGGGCAGGGAGAGGTGGAAGACAGCTTATTGAGCTGGCTTTGATTACCCCTTGCTTCAGCTCTCATTGGGGAAAGAGTTGACTCACACACCCATATCTGAATAATTTATATAACCCTCTCTTTTCAGAGGCCGTGTAAACAGAAATGATCGCATTACCCTTGTCAACACTAGAAATAGAAACACCTACTAGTTCCATATATAGAAGGAGAAGCTGAAGCAAAGAGAAAATGAGTAATTATCCTGAGGAATGAGGCACATAGAAAATGAGTAACTATCCTGAGGTTAAAAAGGAGTTTTCCCCCCAGATTCTAGAAAAAAATCCTTCCTTTACTCATTTTGAAGTTTCAAATAAGTGGCCAGCTGTCCTGGTGGCTGACATGATGGAAGATGGGGATAAAAGTATAAAAGTTGGCAAGATTATGGCAATAAATGAGGAGTTTGGGAAATTAATATAGATTCTAAATATTTAGTTTAAGAAAAACTGGAAACAACCAGATGCCCTTGATTGAATGACTGGTTAAACAAACTGTGGTCCATCCATACTTTGGAATATTACTCAGCAATAAAAGGAATGAGCTATTAATAATCACAACTTAGATGGATCTCAAGGGAAATATGCTGACGGAAAAAAAGCCAATCTCCAAAGGTCACCTGCTGTTATGACTCCATTTATACAACATCTTGAAATGACAACATTATAGAGGTGGAGAACAGATTTGTGGTTGCCTGGGGCTAGGAAGGAGGTATAGGCAAAGTTGGCTGTCCCTATAAAAGAGAGGAACAGGGATGGAAATGTTCTGTGTCATGATCTTGGAGGTGGTTACAGGAATCTACAAGGTGATAAAATTGCATAAAGTATACACACACACATACGAATGAGTGCATGTAAAACTGGTGAGATCTGAATGATGTCCATGAATAATGTCAGTGTCCCTTACTTGGTTGTGATGTTAGAGCTATAGTTTTGTGAAATGTGACACATCAGGGCAAATTAGATGGGATACATGGGATCTGTGTGCATTACTTCTTAGAACTGCGTGTGAATCTACAATTATCTCAAAATATACAATTTTTTAAAATATTGAATATACTGAAAAAGAAGCTGTTAAAAGTGAATGGGAAAGTCTATGAAAGAAATGTAAATGGCATGTAATTATCAAGGCTGTCTAAAATTCTTTAGAATACTTCAACTTTCATACCCAATACATCAGAAATCTTGCTTGTAACTGAAATAAATTTAAATACTAACCCACACTTATTGCCTGCTTTCCCCATCCAGCCTGTTTTCCAAGACATGGGAAAGAGTGGCTTTGATCGTCATTTATCAGGGGCTGGACTCTTTCCAAAAAGCTGGCTTCCACACAATAATCAAGCAAGAGAAAATGACATGGGGGCAATAAACAAGTGAAAAGCTCACCTGATTAAGCAATGATCATTTCTTCTTCTACACTACAAAACTTAAATCTTGTAATTTGTGATTGTTTTATAACACTAAGATCTTACATGGATTTTACTTCTTTGCATGTCTATAATCTGCCTCATTAGAAAATTTCATGGGCCAGAACACCTTTTGTTATTATTTTTTATTATCTAAAGTGCTCAGAACTGCACTAACCTCACCATCATGACTCCTGACTACTGTTGGAAATATTGATGACGAATTGTCATTGAATAGCTCCTTTGAAGTACTTTTCACAATGTATTTGATCCAATCTACCAACACAAGTACAGCCAGTTACTGGTTGTATTTGGCAACTGAGAACAGGATAGTACCTAGATGGAGATTTATGTTCAGAGATGAGTTACCCAAAGGTGATGACAAGAGAGAAAATGAGGAGAATGTTCTTTCCATCATCCATCCAAAATGTTGGTTAACCAGTAACAGTGGTGCATTTGTGTACCAACAGCTGATTGTAGTTTCTTCCCTTTCCTAGGTAGTTGGGCAGATTGTCTGATGCACTGCTAGACCCTCACCCGAATAGGTGTCAGCAATGACACCAGGTCACCGCAGTGGGCAGAGGATAGATTTGACCAAGGTGGTTTCACCATTAAGCCTGTGTGTCCTCACACCACACACAGACACAAGTGCTACTTGCAAGGTTTCAGCCTTAGGCTGGCCCAAGTCTTGTTTCAAATCTTCACTTTTCCAATGTAGATTTGCTCTTAGAAAAGACATTCACATGGGTGTAACCAATGCAGTGTACAACACATTCTGATCTTTCTACAGGATCACTTTTCTTCAACAGCAAAACACTAAGCAACAAACCAGTCAAGTCTAAAGAGACTAAGACAATTACCTTTACTCTCTTTACACCTGGAGACCTGGGCTGATTTTCCTCCCTGGTCAATGGCAGAAGGTGAAGGGAGCTCTGCATCCTGCCTCATTCCCACCGGAACACTGGTTCCCAGCCATGGCTGTACATTGGATTCAACTGAAGAGCTTTCAACAGTACAGATTCCTACGTCATTCCTTGGGTGGGTCTGGGCATTGGGGTTTTTTAAAGTTGCTTGTTGGTTCAAATGTGCAGTGAAATTGAGAAACTCCATACCAGAGAAGCACCTGTACTTCTCCCCACCTTCCTCAGTCCTCCAGAAAGAGGTATAAGTATCAGCTGGGGAGCTGGGGAGGAAGAACTGAGCTACTCAGCTCAGCATTCCACATGGCTTCCAGATCTTTCTGCCTCAGAACAGCTGTCTCAGCCACCAGGTAATGAGGCTGACAGCTGTCCAGCTGTGCCTACAATTAGATACATCGACTATCAAGGGAAGGTCATCAAGCCCATGGGGTCCCAGATCTTAAGCCTTGGTCTCCTATAAGCTCCTTAAAAAATCTATCTTTACATTATCTTTTGGACATTTCTATTTTCATCTGAGCATCTCCTGTGTCTGGTTGCTCAGTCAGTTCCAAGCCCAGGGAAGAAAGGTGCTATTTTTTGGCCCTCCCCCAAACCTCAACAATAATAACAAAGTCAAGAAAAACATATCCACTACATTACTTTAGGCATGTTCCTTTACAAGACTGAACCACTACAGTAATAGCTACATTATCTTATAATACTTTGGAATAGAAACTCCCAAATAAATAAAAGTTCATTTTAGAGCTTGCCAGTTCTCCATCATTTGAAGTAGACATCTGGAGTGAAAAAGTTAACATGAAAGGTTCTGTTTAAGTTTTTAAATTCCTATAAGCGTTGCTATTACACAAAATATATTAAGAATTTTAAAGCTATGGGAAAGAAATTAAGCTATTGTGTCCAAAAGTCCCCACCGAAACCTGCTCCCATAACTTTCAACCACTATTGGTGGCCCATGGAAACCAAGCACAGAGCTCCAGGCCCTGCTGGGAGCACCAGCCACATCCACCTGGGCAGCCTGTGCCTCTTTGAAGGGGGTGCATCCTCAGTTGTGGAGTCATGCTAAGGCAATGACAGATGTCAAGATATACCTGTTTGTGCACTCCCTTTTAGGTTTCTTTTTCTGACTACTTCATGTGTAACCCCGAGAAAGTAACTTCACATTTCTGTTTTTTTTTTTCACATGGACAGGCACCAGGAACCGAACCTAGGTCTCCGGCATGGCAGGCGAGAACTCTACCTGCTGAGCCACCATGGCCCACCTAAATTCACATTTCTGCTCTTAGTTTTCTTTTCAGTTCATCAGAAATCACAATTCTCATGACCAGCAAGTCAAATTTATTTATACAGATCTTGAAGAGTCACAAGTTGCTTTATGAAATAAAAGCTATTTCACTTAAACATCAAGTGTAGGTATTAGGAACAGAAGCCTACTTAAATTAACTCAGGTAATGAGAGTTTATTTTATGGATACAAATCCCATGTAATTTAAGAGGAAAAGATAACTTACAAGTTAGGATATTCCCAGGGACGTCAACATTAGGGGTACATAGATGTTAGATGTTGAATGGGTCCAATAAATAATCTTCTCTGTAAGCCTCTGCTCGATCAAGAAATTAAATATGGCTCTAGTTCAGAACCAACTGAGAGAGAGATGCAGGGAAAAAATAACTACTGTAATATTGATTTAAAAAACTACTTTAATATTGAGGATAATGCTTACATGAGGGGCAAGATGGCCTTGCTAATATAATCAACATCAATTATTAAAATAATTTATTTTTGTGTTTACAAATATGCACTTACATTTTAGCTGACTGATAGAATTTGAAACTGTAAAACACATAAGGAGATTTTTTTTTTACTCTAAATTGCATCTTTGGTGACTATTTCAGCTCTTGACAATAAACATGAGTAAGTTGCCTTTTGCAATTTGGATATTCTAAAGTCTATGAAGGTATGATGATAATCTATGTGACGGATCACACAAAAGATCAAGAATGTCAGAAATAACCCTAGGTAGGTATTTGCTCTTTGGCCTTCCAAAGGCTAGGACCCAAGCCAAAGCTGAACAGCAGATTTTGTCTGAATCTGAGACCTAAACTGAACTCCAGTGCCTCCCTAAAGAAAAACAGATGGAAAAAAAGAAAGAAAGAAAAAAGGAAATAAAAGAAAGACAAATGGGTAGAGAATAGATTGATGGATAGGTTAAAAAAAAAAAGGCATTTTAGAATGTAGAGCTCCTCGATTATTAGGGGCTTACTTCTTCAGATCCCTGAAATTTTATCATTGGTCAAAGAAAAAAATTAAAAATATAAGGGTTAAAGAAAAATAAAGAAACCATCAAATTCTGGTTCACCAGTCCTCAGAGTTCTTGCAAAATATTGGACAGCAACATAATTAAAGACTAAAATTAGGGATTTTATGATCTACTATGGATTTCACTGATTATTCCCCTTCATTATATTAAAAAAAATCAGTTGCATAAGTGCACACCTGGGTTTGGTTATAAGATTTTAAATCTTCCCCCTTGGAAGCACTTCACAACAACCTTTTAAAAAATATTACCAATGTGCTTTGCTTGAAACTCTTGGCATTGGTTCCTGGAGAAAATTGTTACTACTCTGGCTTGTATGTTAAGAAGTAGCAGAGCACATTCAAAGTGCTGTTTGGCCTTCCCAAGAACCGAAGTATGAATTGAAAAATCATAATTCTTGTATTTGAATGCTAGATTCTATCCAGACTGCTACAGATTTGGGGTAGGGAGGGATTTGGCACAAACCACTGTTGTGATATAATTTATTTTACATCTCATTAATAGGTGTTTTGAAATTCCTCCACTATGATCAGTTTTTTCTTTCTCTTGACTCTTAAAACAGAGAAGATTTTTTGCTGCTAAGATTGCCTACCTGGAGAGCACACCATGCTTTCTCAATGTTTCAGTGTTAGCTTCCTTCGGGTATCCCAACCCTTTTCTCTGTTCAGTGCTTGAATCTTAACCCTACCCCTATATGCCTTCTACCAAAACCTGATCAAACACAGGATCTAATATCAACCAGAGAGTACATTGAAGTGCTCCCTTTTTCAATTAAAAGCCAATGTAGAATCAAGGCCACTTGGCAAGGGGTATCAAATAGCCCACCATGTGTAGATTCAAAACCTCGACAGGCTTCCAGATAGTTTTGTACTTAATGCTTACATACTAACAATTCTCAGATATTCTGCCTATGTTGTGATCAAAATTACATGATCACTTTTTCCTAAAATAATGATGAGATCTCTCCAAACAAATTATTTCTGTGTGGAATGGCTTAAAGCCTTCATGAAGTGTTTCAAATGGATACTTTCTCCATTTTAAGAATTCAAACCAATTCAGGGTATAATGGACTTGATAGCGTGACTTAGCTAGTGAGGTTTTCTGACTTCAGAATATACAGGGAAAAGAACACAACATAATTTTCAAGTTGCATAGAGAAAGATCCACAAATTAGGCTATTTTAGCCTAAACTTTTAAAACCACAGAGGATATAACTGAAATTCTTGGTTACCAAAAGGAAATCTTTACCAATTTATGCTAGACGTATCCTGTAGATTGCATTATTATTGAGTAATAAACAAACTGATGCTCAGTTTGACTGATGTTGGGTGGTTTATATTCTCCAAAATGTACCAACACAACAAACTTAGAAATCAGCCATGCTGGGGATGCATCACAATAAATTTGTATTTTTTCCAAAGAACTTAGCAATGACTGACTGTGGAGAAGAAAGTCACGCTAAAAATTGAGGAATTTAAGCAATGACTATGATGATGGTGGTGGAAACTTAGCATTTCTAAGCCCCTTTTGTATTTTCCTGGAAATTTAATGTATTGAGATCATACTGTATTTCATGATGACTTTTAAGAAGTAACTGTTTTATTTGCTAATCAGAGTAACATCCAAATATCACTACCTTGAAAACAATTGTTTTCTCCTTTTTTTGATTTGTATATATGTTATACTGTACAATAAAAAAGTTTAAAAAAATCACTACCATTCAGCTGTTCATTGTAAATCCAAGGGTTTTTTTTTTATCTGATATGAGTAAGGCACTGCACCACATCAGAAGTACCAGAAATGAATCTCCAAGAAGTATTGGGACAATGTGGGATGTGATCTTCAGATTTTACCATGTACAATTTCCGAGAAATTTGTTAAAAATGCAGATTTTCTGCTGCACCCCTTCCTTCCTCCCCCACCCTCCAGATTATAATTCAGTAGGTCACAGATAGGGTCTAGAAATATTCATATTTTATAAGATACATAAGTGATTCTGATGCAGGTAATCTATGGACCATATGTGAGAAGCAAAGGAGCAAGATACAATCTTAACAATCTAAATCTAGGAGCAAGATACAATTCAAGTGGGGGTTTTTTAGCTCTTAGTACCTTTCAACTATTAATGTTCACTTAGCTTCTGGCAGAAGGATCATCAGTGATTAACTCTTTTTTTTTTAATTGATCTTTTAATCTTAAAACAGAGAAGATTTTTTGCTGCTAAGATTGCCCACCCGGAGAGCATACCATGCTTTCTCAATGTTTCAGTGTTAGCTTCCTGAGTTTCCTTACCTCAGCTTTCCATGCATCTCTCCTCCCTCTTTTTTTGTTCCCAACATACTTTTGCCTTCCTTCTGTCTCTCTCCCTATCTGATATTAGGTCTACAGCTCATACTGATTTGCTGTAACCAAAATGAATTTCCACTTTGTGTTCAGACCCATATGACACGGGTGAAAATAGTGCTGGATCTGGACACACTGATGTCATTCCAAATCACAGCTTCTAAACTTCAATTCCAGAGTTCTTCTTGTACCCCACAAAAGCTGGTTCAAAATTTCACCACTCTTCTAATGTTCTGTACTTCCTCACGCTTGTTTGGTGACCTCACCTCCTACTTCACACACACCAAACATACCACACCATTCACACCAAAAACACCATACCATATATGCCTCACACAAACACTATATGCCAAACACATCACAACACACACAACATACACCACATGTACACACATGTCACATGCACACATATTACAGATATCCACCAACTTAATAAATGCTTATTGCAAAATGCATGAATGCATGAGCCTATAAAGGAAGGAAGGAAAAGCATAGTTCTAGTGTAAAAGTTTAGTGGTTGTAGGATTGGGGAGTAAAGATTAGATTGGAATTCTGGGATGCAATGTGATCATAGAGCTTGAGAAGCCCTGTTAATATGTTTGTTCTTCCCTCTAAAAGCTACTATTAAATTATCTTGAACAGGGAAAGGCACTAGAGCACTGGTAGCAAGGAGGGGTGTGGATTGGGAAATGGATAGACTGAAGACTGGTTACATCAGGTCTGAGACATAATCACCCAAATTAGGGGACAGTAGCATAGATTAAAAAGAAGACATGATATGAGGTGCATTTAAGAAATAAAACTGACATAGCCTGAGAAACTGGTCAGTTGTACAAAGGGAAAGGGAAGAGTCGAAATGGTACAAGAGCTTCTAGCCTTGGTAGTGGTATGAATCTAAACCAGAAGACGGGAGGAAGAAAATATTCTTGGAGGATGATGAAATTCATTGTGTGTCACATGGAGTTAGAGGCATTGGAACTTCAACATGGCAATATTTAGTGCTCAGACCCGTGTTTGGGACTACATATGAAGAACTGGGCATCATCTGCTCCGATATGACAGTTAGGAGATGAAAGTGAGTATTCCCCAAGGAGGTATAAGGGAACGAAAAAAAAATCCAGTCCTAGACACAAGCCTGGGGATGCCTGCATTTCAAGAAAGCTCAGAAAGAGTCACCAATTGAAACACTTATAAGGAATGGCCATAAATGGAGATAATCAGGAAAATGTGGTACCACCAAATCCAAGGGTAGAAAGCACGTCAGGAAGGAAGGGTTAGATGACACCGTTAAAGAAGGAAAGGAGAACATTAATGTCGATCAATGAGAGTGCTTTGGTCAGAACTCAGGAAATTAATGTCCACCATTCCCAGAATCAAATGAATTCCTAATGGGATTAAGGATAAAATTGAAAAACAAAAATTTATATAAAGATACAATTGAATTATTTGTGAGCAAAAGAGCTTGGTTTCTAGTGATCATGTTTTCCACTGACTATGTAATCTTCTGTAAGTCACTTAGTCCCTCCAGGATCTCTGTTGACCACGTGTAAAATGAATTAATTAAATTGAATAATTATTTGATGATCACATCTAAGAGCCTAGGTAAATCCTGCCAAACTTATGTTATAAATAAATTTGCTCTGTGACTTCAAAATGCAACATTCAGTATGCATAATTGTCCACTTTGACTCCTTCATAACTTCAATCTCTAGAGCTGAAGATGTTTAGGTGTTAGTCACTACTTTTCTTATGAACATTCCAGCTTTCAAGCCAAATAGCTTAAGTTTAAAAGCCATAATAAGATGCATATGCCCTTTAAAAATTTTAAGATGCTTTTAGAAGCCTCATCCTTAAATCACAAAAGTATTTTTGTAAAGAAGGGTGCGGTATGACATTTATTTACCACATTTAGGTATCACTTCTTCCATGCAAATGGCAGTAATGTATCCAAAAGACCCAATTATAGTAGGTAAATATTTCCATAAAGAACATCTGGCTTTTTGGCAAAGTGTGAGTGGTTTTACTGATAGTTATTCCATTTCTCTGAGATGTTTCATGCGCTGATGTTTCAACCACAGTATTCTTGGGCTGCTGAATGATTTTCCCTTTCACCTGAGAGACAATTTCTTTTGACTTTTTCTCTCTTTATTATTCTGGTTCTGTTTCAGCCTTAATGGAAGTGGAGACTTGAGGTGAAACGCTTCAGTCTTTCTCATATACAACATTTTCATCCATACATTTCCTTTACTCTTACATTTTATTTTATGCATGAATAATAGTCTAAAAATATAAATAGCATCTATTATTTCTAAGCCCTGATTCTGTTTAACCATTGTCTTGTGACTCCAGAGAGTTTGCTATATATTTGTGAGTCTGATATTTGGGGTTAAGGTGGCATATGGTCCACATACTGATACCCTTCTCCAACTCTGGAGAAAAATGCTAGGTAGAATATAAAGATATTTATAGCCAATCTCTAAAGCTTGAAGCAAAGCAGGGAAGGAAGCAGAAACGTACAGCAGAAAGTATGATTTGATGTGGCAATGGTCCTGGGGGATTGTAGGAGTGAGAAGTATGACACTTGCTCAAATAGGAGTCAAATAGCAGCTCTTAAGCCCAGACAAAAAGCAGAATCTGAATCTCTGCAAAAGCTAAAGTCCCATAATATGGTGCTTATCTGTGAATACTAATCTGAGCATCTTTGTCCACCATCCAAGGTCACAACCAGGAGGCAGTTGCCCAACAGTGCCATAGATGGAAATGAGGTCATCTGCAAAAGATATACCCCTCAGTGCTCCTTGCATGGGGGTACAACCAGAAACAGAGTCCAAACACTTAAGGCAAAATAAATTCAAAGGGTCTGAAGTCTGTCTGATGTAAACTTCAACTTCAGACCCCCTGAGCCCGTCTGTGTTTTTTTTTTCTTTCTTTCTTTCCTTCTTTCTTTCTTTCTTTCTTTCTTTCTTTCTTTCTTTCTTTCTTTCTTTCTTTCTTTCTTTCTTTCTTTCTTTCATTCTTTCTTTCTTTCTTTCTTTCTTTCTTTCCTTCTTCCTTCCTTCCTTTCTTTCTTTCTTTCCTTCTTCCTTTCTTTCTTTCTCATCATTCCTTAATATCCTTCGAGCTCCGTTTCACAGGAAACAACATATGGTGCCCAACGTGGGGCTCGAAGAAGAAGACTTCAAATCAATATTAAGGAACCAAGGAAAAGCCTCATTAGAGGCTTGTGTGTCCAGCCAATAGAATATTGGGGATTTGCTCTTGTCATTGCAGATGATGAAACCTCAGTTTGGATTCCCTCGAGGAGAATAAAACCCAGACATGTTGACTCAGATGAAAATAACTAAATGGCATCTATGTTGCAGAAAAATGAGACAATTGTAGCGGCAAGGAGAAGAAGAGGTATCTGGCTGCTGGTGCAGATGTCAAGATCCTGGCAATCCTCTACAGAAACACAAGTCCTGATCCATTTGGCAAAAGAATATCTGAAAAGGACTAAGACTAATTGGACTCATTATTATAGCTGTCATTGGAATCATTGGAATTATCACAGTGACTACGGTCACTGGAACTGCATTGTTAAATGTGGGGCTGTTTATACTTCTATTCCTCCTCAGCTAGGAGGAGCTACTTGCAAACAGCTGGGACAGTGTGAGGAAACAATTATCTTGAAGTGGACTGGGCAATGGATTGCCTCAAGAAGTCACTCAAGAGAGCATCCAGGAAAGAAGGAAATCTATTTCAAAGACAGTACAGGGGATGCTACTGGAATTCCTATAAGCTGTAAACAGGGTATTCCTAAGACCTCTATCAAACACAAGCCCAGGAAAGAACTAGGCATCGTGGTTCAAGCTCCACCCATGTTCAGATGAGACAGAGAGGACTCTGCATTTCCCATTTACCTGTGGCTGGTCTTCGTGATTGGAGGGTTAAGACTGGAAGACCATCAGCCAAAGCAGAGTAAATTTGCAAAGACAGTGAAAGTTGCTTTTTCCCTTGGCTTATTTGTTTTTAATAGTTCCTGGCATTCAAGAAAATCTCTGTCATATCACTAGCTGGACAAAATTTAAGGAACAGAGAGCTCACAGACTAAATCCCAGAGTTAACACTTTAAAATATTAAAATATACAGTGAGTCACAAAAGATTTTAAGTCAAACAAAGAAAAAAAGAAATGACTGCCCATCCATAGGAACAAGTTAAAAATACAGAAACCATCAACAAAGAGGATTTTAGACCGACTGGACAGAGACTTTTTAAAAATGACCCTCAGTATGCTCAAGGAATTAAAGAAAACATTTGGAGAAAGAAATAAAGGATATGAGGTAAACAATGAACAAATATTATGGGAAGCTCTCAAAAGAAATCCTGTAGTTAAAGAACACAATAACTGAAATGAGAAGTTCTCTAGGCAGTTTCAACAGCATATTAGAACTGGAAGTATAAAGAATCAGTGCCGTCGAAGACAACTGACATGATTCAGGCTGAGGAGCTGGAAGAAAAAAAGAATAAAAATGAACAAAAAGAGTATAAGAGATCTGTGGGACCCCATCAAGTGTACCAATAAATGCATTATAGGATATGGAGAAAGAGAAGAAAAAAAGGAAAGGGGCCAAGGAATATTTAAAGTAACTATAGCAAAAGAACTTCCAAATTTAATGAAAGACACTAATATGCACATTCAAAAATTCCAACTAATCCCAAGCAAGATGAACTTAAAGAGAACCACATACAGATGTGATTAAATTGTCCAATGCCAAGGACAAAGAGAGAGCTCTGAAAGTTGCAAGAGAAAGGAGAAAAGCAATGAGTTACTTAGAAGAGAATCTGAATAAGATTAAGTACTGATTTCTGATCAGAAACTATAGAGGCAAGAAAGTAGTGTGCAAAATATTTCAAGTGCTGGAAGAAAACAATGGCCAACCAAGAATTTTATATTTGTTGAGACTTTCTCTCAATAAAAGAGAGAAATTAAGATACAAACAAAAGCTGAGGGGGTTCATTATCACTAGAATTTCCCTTCACGCAACGATAAAGAGAATTCTTCAGACTTAAAGGAAAGGACACTAGACATGGATCAAAGCAGTATAAAGAAACAAAGACCTCAAATAAAGATAGCCATATGGGTGATTGTAAATGCCAGGACGAGTGTATTGAATTTTTTGTTATGTAACTCCACTTCTTACTTCTTACAGTTTCTAAAATGCAAATACATAAAAAGCAATGATAACCTGATGATATTGGACATGCAATGTATGAAGATGTAAGTTGTAACAAGTACGAATAAAAGGTAGGG
>PVIY010018872.1:0-46767 GCA_004026745.1 Myrmecophaga tridactyla | reverse complement strand
GGGCAGTTGCAGCCCGAGAAGTCCCGCCGCTGAATCCAGAGGCTGCCAAGTCTCCGTAGAAACCGCCACGAAAACCCCCGTTTTGTCCCCTTTCCTCTTTTTCGGTTAGCCCAATAAGCGACTTCTGACTTGCCCGGTTTCGCGTGAGCTGGGGGCCTATTTTTCGTAATCAGAATTTGTTTATTAATGCCGCAATTGGGGCTTGGTTGGACTCAGTCCCTGCTACTGTTTCCTTTCTCTCCGCGAAGCCGCCTATGGGGGAGGGGCGCCGGGCGCCGGCCGCTGCGGCTTTGGGGAACTCACAGATTCGGCGAGTTGCCGCTGGTCTAGCTGCTCCAGTTCTGGGCTCGCTGTGTGTTCGGTCACTATCGTGGTTCCGGGAGCTATTCTGTATTGTTTCTGGTTATCTAGTAATTGTTCTAGAAGACGAACTAAAACGCGCACCTTGCTAAGCCGCCATCTTGGCCCCCAGATCCTGCCTGATATTTCTTGACTTCAGATTTTAGCTTTCACAGTTCTGCCTCTGAAATTATTTTACCTTCACATTGTCCCTTGTCTGAGCTCCACAGTCCAGACTGGCAGCAACTCTGTTTATATAAGTCACACAGCACTCTTGTTGGCTTTCTGTATAGTAAGCAAGGATTGTATGCATCAGACAGCAGGAGTTTCCACAAATCCTTCTTGGGTAACTCCATCTCCAATCCTGGCTTTCTTTGAAATGGCTGACTGATTCCACATTTGGCCAAATCCTCTAATGGGGCACCATTCTCTGGGGTCTCCTTTCCAGGAAGGAGAATTTTTAAAAACATCAATTTCTGACTTCTTTGTACCCATGAGTTCAGTTCTCAGTTTACCTCTTTCCTGTTGCATTTCAATATAAGCTGTGAGGAGAAACCAGGCTGCACTTTCCATATTTAATTTGGAAATCTCTTCTGCTAAATATCCAAGTTCATGGCTTTTTAAATCTGCCTTCCAGCCAAAGCCACTAGTCAACCTTGCCAGATTATCTGCCATTTTTAAATTTTAATTTAATTTTTTAAATTCAGTTTTATTGAGATACACTCACACACCATACAGACCATCTGAAGTATACAATCACTGACTCACAGTATAATCACGTATTTGTGCATTCATCCTTATGATCAATTTTGGAACAGATTATCTGCCATTTTAAAACAAAGATCACCTTCCATCCAGTTTGCAATAATACATGCCTTATTTCTGTCTAGAGCTTCATCAGAGGTATCTTTAGAGTCCATATTCCTATCAAAAATCTCTTCAAAGCATTCTAGGCATTCTCAATCAAGCTCCTCCCAACTCCTCCCAACTCTTCCCCTTATCCATTTAAAAAGCCATTCCAACATGTTTGGTATTCACAAGTTGTAGCAGCACCCCACTTCTCCAGCACCAAAATCTGTTCTAGTTTGCTAGCTGCCGGAATGCAATATACCAGAAATGGAAGGCTTTTAAAAAGGGCAATTTAATAAGTTGCAAGTTTACAGTTCTAAGGCCATGAAAATGTCTCAATTAAAGCAAGTCTATATAAATATTCAAATAAAGGCACCAATAAGAGGTTACTTCACTCAAGAAAGGCTGATGACATTCAGGGTTTCTCTCTCAACTAGAAAGGCACGTGGCAAACATGGTGGCATCTGCTAGCTTTCTCTCCAGGCTTCTTCTTTCATGAAGCTCCCCCAGGGGCCTTTTACTTCTTCATCTCCAAAGGTCTCTGGTTGCATGGGCTCTGTAGCTCTTTCCAAAGTTGTTCCTTCTTAAAGGGCTCCAGTAAGTAACCCCACCTTGAATGGGTAAAGACTCACCTCCATGGAAATCATCTAATCAAAGTTGCCACCCACAATTGGGTGGGCCATATCTCCATGGGAACAATCAAAAAGCTCCCAGCCAGCAACATTGAATGAAGATTAAAGGACATGGCTTTTCTGGGGTCCACCACAGATTCAAATTGGTACACTATCTCACAAAGCCATGGGAATGGAAGCATTCAAAATCTATAGGGCAGGCTATGAAACTGGCAGCTCCAATGAAGGGTCTTGACGAACTCCATTCTATTAGGTTGAACCCTCAATGATCTTGGCACTTGCCCTTATGAAAGTTATTCCTGCAGAGTAGAAGCTAAGCTTACTTATAAATATGCCTAAGAGTCACTCACAATGAATCTCTTTTGTTGCTCAGATGTGGCCTCTCTCTATAAGCCAACTTAGAAGGCAACCTCACTGCTCTCTCCCCTATGTGGGACATAATTCTGAGGGGTGAAAAATCTCCCTGGCAATCAGGAGCATAGCTCCCAAGGATGAGCCTGACCTGGCATCATGGGATCGAGAAAGCCTTCTTGACCAAAAGGGGGAAGAGAAATGAAGCAAAATAAAGTTTCAATGGCTGAGAGATTTCAAATAAAGTCAAAAGGTCAATCTGAAGTTAATTCTTATGCATTATATAGATATTCCTTGTCATGGTCAGGTTCATGTGTTAACTTGGACAAGTGGTGGTACCTGTTTGTCTGGTTGGGTAAGTGTTGGCCTATCTGTTGCGATGAGGACATTTCATAGAATTAAATCATGATCATCTCAGCTGCACCTGCAGCTGATTCCATTTGTAATCAGCCAAAGGGGAGTGTCTTCTGCAATGAGTGATGCTTAATCTAATCACTGGAGGCCTTTTAAGGAGGATTCAGAAGAGACAGGCTCTCTTCCTGCTTTGGCTGGTGAGCCTCTCCTATGGAGTTCGTCCAGAGCATCCATCGGAATCATCGGCTTCACAGCCTGCCTTGCAGATTTTGGACCCTGCATTCCCATGGTCACGTGAGACACTTTTATAAATTTTATATTTGCAAGTGTTCTCTAGAGAACCCTAACTAATGCATTCCTTTTTAGTTTTAATGTATTCAAATAGCTAGAGGGAAATACCTGAAACTATAACTGTAATACAGTAGCCTTGATTCATAAAGATGATTGTATAACTATATGGCTTTTACAGTGTGATTGTAAAATTGTGAAACCCTTGTGACTGACACTCTCTTTATCCAGTATATGGACAGATGAGTAAAAAAAACGAGGACAATAAAAAAATAAATATTATGGGGATGGGGGTATGGGACACTTTGGGTATTCTATTTTATTTTTATTTTTATTCTTTTTTTGATTAATGAAACTGTTCACAAATTGATTATGGTAATGAATGTACAACTATATGATGATACTGTGAGCCACTGATTGTACACTTTGGATAATTTTATGATGTGTGAATATATCACAATAAAATTGAATTTTAAAAGTAAAAACAGGAGGTATTGAGATAGTAACCTGCTCTGGCAATATGATAAATTTTCCTAAAGAGTTACCCTACAAAGTGGATTTGTGTAATGCCATTTTTATTAAGGTATCTTCACACACCATGCAATCCATCCAAAGTATGCAATCAGTGACTCACAGTATCATTACACAATTGTACATTAATCACTAGAATCAAGTTTAGAACATTTTCATTAATCCCCTCAAAAAGACAAAAAGAAAATAGAAAACCCCAAATATCCCATATCCCTTATGTCCCCCTATTATTGATCCCTAGTATTAGTGTGATACATTTTTTTACTTTTGATGACAGGATATTAAGATATTACCGTGAACTATAATCCATAGTTTGTGTCATGGTCAGTTTCCTATGTCAACTTGGTCAGGTGGTGGTGCCTGGTCATCTGGTTGGGCAAGTGCTGGCCTGTCTGTTGCTGTGAGGACATTTCATGGACTTAAATTATGATTACATTGGCTGTATCCACAGCTGATTGCATTTGTAATTAGCTAAGGGTAGTGTCTTCTGCAATGAGTGATGCACGATCTAATCACTGGAAAGCTTTTAAGGAGGATTCAGAAGAGACAGTTTCTCTTCCTGCTTCAGCCACTGAGCCTCTCCTGTGGAGTTTGTCCAGACCCTTTATTGGAGTCACTAGCTTTACAGCCTGCCCTCTGGATTTTGGACTTCTATTCTCACAGTTGTCCAACCATCATCTCCTGAGAGTTCTTTGAGGAACTTCATTAGAGTTACCAAATGGTTAAAAATGGTACTTTTTAACCATTTGTGGCCTGCCCTACAGACCTTGGACTCTACATTTCCATGGTTATGTGAGATACTTTTACAAATTTTATATCTATGGATATCTCCTGCTGATTCTCTTTCTCTAAAGAACCCTAGCTAATACAGTTTGCAATAGGTACATGCTTCCCATATACCACTCAACTATTATTTCCTTGTAATAGTGTCGTATATTTGTTCTAGTTCATGAAAGAACTTTTACATATTTGTACTGTCAATCACAGTCATTATCTACCACATGATTCACTGCGTTTTATCCTCTAGCTTTCCCTCTGTGACATACACGACACTAAACTTTCCCTTTCAACCACATTCGCACACAATTCAGCCCTGTTAATTATGCTCACAATAATGTGCTAATATCACTTCTATCCATTTCCAATGTTTAAGTTCACCTAGTTAAACATTCCGCACATATTAAACAACTGCTCCTCATTCTTTATTCTCATTCTATCTCCTGGTAACCTATATTCCAGATTTTATGCCTATGAGTTTACATATTATAATTAGTTCATATTAGTGAGATCATACAAAATTTGTCCTTTTGTGTCTGAATTATTTCACTCACATAGTGTCCTCAAGATTCATCTATGTTGTTGCATGCTTCAGGACTTCATTCCTTCTTACCACTGAATAATATTCCATTGTATGTATATTCCACATTTTGTTTATCCATTCATTGGTTGATGGACACTTGGGTTGTTTTTCCATCTTCTGGCAATTGTGAACAATGCTGCTATGAACATCAGTGTGCAAGTGTTTGTTCATGTTCCTGCTTTCAGGAATACTGCTGATATACCGAGTAGCAGGATTGCTGGATCATACTCTATACTCAGCTTTCTGAGGAACTGCCAAACTGTCTTCCACAGTGGCTGTACCATTTTACATTCCCACCAGCAGTGAGTAAGTGTTCTTATTTCTTCACATCCTCTCCCACACTTGCAGTTTCCTGTTTAATAGCACCCATTATAGTAGGTATGAAATGATATCTCATTATGGTTTTGATTTGCATTTCCTTAATAGCTACTTAAGATGAGCATCTTTCCATGTACTTTTTTTTTTTTTTTAATTTGCATATGGGCAGGAGGCACCAGGGATCAAACTCCAGACCTCCAGGTCGGAGCTCTGCCTGCTGAGCCATGGCAGCCGCCCTCCATGTACTTTTTAACCATTTGTATTTTATTTCTGGAAAAATATCTATGTCTTTTGCTTATTTTTTAATTGGGCTGTTTGTCTTTTTATTGTTGCGTTGAGGGATTTTTTATATATATTGGATATCAAACCCTTATCAGAGATGGGTTTCCAAATATATTCTCCCATTGAGTCAGCTGCCTTTTTTTTTTTTTAGCATTTTATTCACAGACCAAATGATCCATTCTAAGTGTACAATCAATGGCTTTTGGTATACTCACAAGTTATGCATACACCACCACAGTTAATATGAGAACATTTTCACTTCTTCCAAAGAAAAAAGTTCCATACCTCTTATATCCCCCATTATTGACATTTAGCTTTGATATAGTTTAGCTGCCTTTTCACCTATTTGACAAAGTCCTTCAAAGCACAGAAGTATTCCTATTTATTTATTTTTTCTTTTGTATCTTGTGCTTTGGATGTAAGGCCTAAGAAACTACTGCCTATCACTAGATCTTGAAGATACGCAGTGGATTTTAATCACTCCATTTTAAATAAAATTTTGTAACCAGATGCATTTTTACCTCTAGAAATATGTACATGAATCTATTTTCATGGTTGCTTATATTATTATGATATATGATTAGTTATTCATCAATTAATAATTGTTTCTGTGTTCATCTTTCTACCTTTGAGGACAGGGACAACATCTTGTTTATCTTTACTCTTCCAACTCTCTGCCTAGAAATATTTTGAACATAGTATATACCATACAAATCATAGCTGACTTCCACAACAGAAATTAATTGTCTCACAGTTCTGGAGGCTAGGAGTTCAACATCAAGGTATTACCAAGCCATGCTTTCTACCAGAGTCCTTAGTGTTCCTGTGCTAGTTTGCTGGCAATCCTTTAGGTTCCTTGTTCGTAGATGTATTTCTGGCTCTCATGTGGTGATGCTTCTTTTTTTCTAGCTTCTAGTTCTGTGTCTAATTTACTTTGCTTATAATTAAATTAGACTGCAGCCATATGGGATTAAGGCCTGCCTTCACTGAGTTTGATCACACACTAATCAATAATATCTTCAAAGGCCCTGTTTACAAATGTATTCATATCCACACCCTGACCTTTGTTACTGGACAAAGGCAGTGGATTTTTTTGCCCAATGTGCTCAATGACAATTCCTGAGATGCCGGGGTTTCAAAGAGAGAAAAATTTGCTACTAAGCACATAGCAGGAGAGCAGATGGCCTAACAGTCCCAAATCTGTCACCCCGAAACTGCAGTAATGCTGATAGTTTCATTAGAGAAAAAGATGGGTAGGTTTAAGATAGTGAGCGCAGAGGCCCCAGATGACGCAATTAGAGGTGATCTAATTGAGCATGTGCATGTTGATTACATGCTTAGTCACAGAATGTATGTAAGAAAATGGCAGAACGAGGTATAGGTGAACTGTAGATTAATATGTAAGCTACTGTATATGGCAGGTGGAGCTATTTTGGTTAGATCCAGTCTTGATTATTAAGATAACTTTGAACTTGGGGTGCGCTAGTTCTAGGTTGACCCAAGATCCTTCATTAATAAACATTAGGGGCTATCTTTAGTGATTACAAGACTCTAAAGTTGAAAAACTGGATAACTGGTACAAATGAAGGTTAGTCACAAGGTTTTAACAATTACAGGGGTAGAAGATAAGGTATACAATCATTACCAGAGATCAAGGCAGCTGGATTGCAATTTAGAGATTTCAGGTATTTCCCTCTGTCTACTCCAATATATCAGAAAGCAAAAATAATGATTCAGTAATCAAAATCATCCCTTAAATCCTGATTTCTTGGTTACATCACCTTAACTGATAATATATTCAAAGAGCCTATTTACAAATAGGTTCATACCCTCAAGACCAGGAGTTGGGACTTGAACATGTCTTTTGTGGGGAACAACATCCAATCCACAACAATGGCTAAACTACATTGCATGGGCCAAATATAGTCCACTATCTGAATTAAGAATGTTTTTTACATTTTTAAATAGTTGAAATAAAACAAAAAGAAAAATATTATCTTGTGACATGCAAAAGTATATGAAATTCAAATTTCAGTACTCATAAATAAAGTTTCATTGGAACACAGCCACTATTCATTCATTTATGTATTATCTAGGCTGTTTTTACGCCATAATGGCAGTGGTTGCAACAGAAACCATATGGCTCTCAAAGCCTAAAACGTTTATTATCTGGCCTTTTAAAGGAAAATTTTCCCAACCTCTGTTCTAGACGTTTGGCTTAAAGAAATCAGACTTAGAATTTTTGGAAAAAATATAAGGGTTAGAACTAACACTTGTTTAGGCTTTATATCTGAATTTTTACTCTACATTATGGCAGCACAAAGTACTTTTTATCATTTGTTCTTTATTTAACCATTCATCCTAAGCTAGTCAGTTAGTAAAAAGTTTACTCTTGCAACTCCAACTCCAAAACAGAAAACAAAAACTACAATTTTTAATACCATACAGACAAAGAAAACACTATTTTTCCCTTCCCTTTGATAAACAGAGCTCAGATCACAGCTTTTTACCATATTCTTTGACACCTTGGGAAAAATAACATAATTTCTCCCTATTCATTTTCTCATCTGTGAGTTATGTTAATAGAATCTTCCCATCTTACCATACAAGGAACAAGATACTACAGGGATAACATTCTGCAAACTTTAAGTTAAAATATTGTAACTGTTGGCAAAAGAGACACCTGTTGTCATCTCTAGGGGAGGAGTGCCACTGTATGGATAATAGCCTCAAGGTGTGTAAATATTGGGGTTGCCTGCAAAACAGACATGGGATGGGGCGATCCTTTTGTCACATAGATAAGAGACAGAACAAGAACAGTTTCAATAGGGGGCTTCAGTTCCCCTGGCCAGTGAGTCTTGATCTGCAGCTAATACAGGGAAATGATCTTTACGTGCTTTTATTGTTTCACGGGTGAAGGACCCCAATAGCTGCCCACTGGGAACCATTAAATGCAC
This sequence comes from Myrmecophaga tridactyla, assembly GCA_004026745.1. Taxonomy (NCBI): domain Eukaryota; kingdom Metazoa; phylum Chordata; class Mammalia; order Pilosa; family Myrmecophagidae; genus Myrmecophaga; species Myrmecophaga tridactyla. The sequence goes on along the minus strand of PVIY010018872.1, from coordinate 38,506 downwards.
ATACCTCACCAAGCAGTTTCCCAGGAATGTTTACATATGTTTGGGGCAAATGGGAAAGGAATGTGTAGGCAGGCCACTATCTGCTAGGGGTTGTTTTTATCTCCAGCCCATATTCGTCACCTTATCCTAGGAGCCAAACTAATAGATCTAACCACCTGAGCATAGGGTTTATTTATGGGCCTCAGTGAAAGTGGCAGGCTGTGCTCAGACTGTCCTGTACCACAGTAATAATAACTGTGTTTGTTCAACAACTTCTGAGCACCTATTATTTGCAAGGCACTCTTCTAGCCTCTTAAGAAACAAAGATTTTTTTCCCCATGAGACCTATGTTCTTTCTTATGAAAATGACAACCTTACCCAGTTTGTTCTCATCTATCCTTGACCTTCTCCATTAGCAATTCCTAAGCTATGGAGAATTGTTCTCATTATATTTCATTTAAGGATATGCCATTGAAGCTACCATCTTACATCTAGCAGGTCCTTTTCTGACTGAGTAGTTTTCTCTCCCATCACCAGTGCTGAACTGGGAGTGAAGCAGCTATTAATCATTGTTGGCATTTAGAGAGGGGAACCAAACATTCTTCTTACCCCACTAAGGATTACTGGATTAGCCAGCAGGACACAGAGATTCTCTTTATGTTTTTGATAAATTAAGAATGATACCCAGGTTAAATCTGATTTATGAAACTATATAGCTGTCAGTTTAATTCACTGAGATATGGCAGAGTGGAGGATAAAATAGTTTGTGATGGCAGAGGGGGGTGGTGATGGAGTAGCAGGAGAGGACAGATGATGAGTTTAGTTTGGGACATACTAAATTTGCTGTGTGATTAGGATATCCAAGTGGAGATGTCTGGGAGACAACTGGGCATGTGGAGCTGGTGGTCAGAAGATAGAGCTGAGCTGGAGAGGGAGATGGATTGGAATATGAATGTGGATGAGCACACCTGGGTAAAGCAGGCAGAGTGAGAAGAGAAGAAAGCTAGGGTAGAACCCTGACCATGCCCAACATTTAAGGAAAGGGAAGGAGAAAACATCTCAAAAAGTAGATGGAAAAGAAGTAGCCAGAGAGGCCAGAGGAAAGCCAGAAAAATGAGCTATTATTGAAGTCAAGAGAAGAGAATGTTCAAGGGTAATTTAGTGGTCAAGAAAGTCAAACCTTGCCAAGATCTAATGTAGGGTAAGGTCTGAGAAGTGTTCTCTGGATTAGCAATAAAGAGCTTGTAGGGAATCTTTAAAAGAGCATTTTAGTGGCATGCTGTGTGGGGTAGACAGAATGTGATGAGTGGGAAGTGAGGAAGCAGATGACTATTAAGCAAATGGCGTTAGGAAAAGTGATAAGCTTTTGGGAGGAGGAATCAACAAATGCTCATTAAATTGCTATTATATGGCAAGAGCATGACACAAAAATAAACAAGAAATAAGTTCAAGTGATTGCCCTCAAGAAAATGTAAAAGCAGGTTGTATTTGACATGAAGACTAAAGGTTCACTGGTATCTTCAGAGGTATGGATATAAAGAGAATATTTAAAAGATAACAAAGAAGGGGCGCAAGGGTAGTTTAGTGGTAGAATTCATGCCTGCCATGTGGAAGACCTGGATTCAGTTCCCAGCCATGAACTTCCTCCTGCCCCCCTCCCCCAATTTAACAAATGGTGCTGCAATAATGGGACAATCACATGGAAAAAGAATGAAATGTGATCCCCACCATACAGCATACCAAAAAAAAAAAAAAAAAAAAGACAACAAAGGGCTTGATTAGAAGTGCAAGAATGCAGAATAGGATGTTTTGGGCAACTGCAGGAAATCGTCCACTGTGCTTTGACTTGTATTTTAGAAAAATTAGCTAAGATTAACCAAAATAGATCAGAGAGAGGGAAATCTGGAAGTAGAAAATGAGTTAGGAAGTTTCTTTCCACTGCACTTTTTATCAACGTTCAAATATCCTCAAGTGCATCCTGTTCTGAAAGCAATCACAAAGACCGCTGCCCAAAAGAAAAAATGTCTTTCCTTCAGTCCTATATTTTCTCCCAATTCCAGCCATAATTCTCTATTCTTCATAGCCAAATATTTTGAAAAAAAATGTCTATCCTTACATGCGAATCTCCTTAAAGTCCTTTCTAGTTAGAGTTTCAAGGTCCTATAATTTACCCCAATCTACCTTTTAAGTTTTACCCTGGGGTAATTTTCCATAGAACAAGGAAGAAGAAAGAGAGGGAGTATGGATCGCTGACTGCTTCAGTCATAGTACAGGTTCGAGGCAGGGCTGCAGTATTTCTGTCTGGCAGAATAGTTCTGTTTGCTCCCTAGGCTGCTGTTCCTACCCTCCACCTTCTTCTTTCTTCTGTTTTACCTGTCATCAGGTTTCCATCCTCTCTCAAACTTCCGATGCTCATTGAAACCTTTTGTTGTGTGCTGATCACCTTTCAGTTTTCTTTGCTATTATAAGTTTATTCCTTAACTATATGGCACTTGGGAGGGCTCAGTTTTATTTTTGAAACTAATCTAAGAGAAGAGGAATGAAAAAGAAAACATCTTTTCCCTTCCAGATTCCTAACTGTAGACCTCAAAATGAATTTACATCCGAAGACAAAAGTCATCTTCAAGTTATGGATTACAACATGCTCAGCTAGTATCTTCCTGAGGGCCTTTGTACTCATCTTCCCTCTAACTGGAATGCTCAGTTCTTGGACCTTGCCTTAGTTTGCTCCTTTTTATTCAGAACTTTGCTAATATGTCCTCTCCCATCACCTGTGTTTGTTGGCTTCAAAGCAAATATCATTGGGTGAAATTTTCTTGCCTCTCTTGCTCATTGTTGAATTGTATAAGCCTAGAACAAAGGTTGACCCACATTAAATGTGCAATAAATGTATCTATATATTTTTTCTTAGTGAGGTACATTCACAAAGGTTCTAGTTTTTATATTTGAAATGGGCTTTATCTTTTCCCTCCTTTTTCAAAATTTAACAGAACATATAGTTAGTTAATTTTAGGTCCTAACTGTGGTGTTTGAGTTTTTGGAAACTTTCATCATCAGGCCATCCTTCAATTCAATTCGTGGAACTGTTATTGAAAACTACTGTATTGGTTTGCTTAGCATCTCATGGGAAAGCACATGGCAACCTATACTGGGCTCTGCCCATGTCTAGCATCTACTCTCCAAGCATCTCCAAACATCTCCAAGCATCTCCAAAATGGTTCTCTGTCAGGTCTGAAGCAACTGTTCTCCAAGCATCTGTATCTGAGGTTTCTCCAAAATGTTTCCCCTTTTAAAGAACTCTAGTATACTAATCAAGACTCATCTTGAATAGGTGGAGTCACATCTCCATTTAATCAAAAGGCCACACACACAATCAGGCACATCACATCTCCGTGGAGATAATCTCATCAAAAGTTTCTGCCCTACAGTGCTGAATCAAGATTAAAAGAAATGGCTGCCCCTCCACAAGCTTGGACCAGGATTAAAACATGGCTTTTCTAGGGTACTAGCAATTTCAAACCGGCACACCTCCTAATGAGGGTTGGTGTGGTAGAAGATACAGTCCCCAACTTTTGGTTCCCTGTGCCGTATGTGATCAGGGTGAAATATTCTAATCTGGCTTTCAAGAGGCTCTCCCTCCCCCTCTATAAATTCACCATAAAGCACTCTTCTTTGATCAGAAATTAACCACCTCCACACTTCTGCTCCTGTGGATTCCATTACAGAATATTCCCCCTTCTCCTCTCCGCATAACCAAATCCTGGCCATTCTCCAAGACTCAACTCAATACTCCTTTCTCCCAACAACCCATGCTTTCACTGTTATTCATTCACCTTCTCTAAATTTTCAGAATTTACAGTTTGTCACAAAACTTCCACTTTATATTGTTTGTGCCTCCTCTTTTTTTTAGAAGGGGGAGGGGGTGCATGGTCTGGGAAATGAACCCAGGTCTCCTGCATGGAAGGCGAGCATCACCCAATGCCTCCTCTTTTAAGTCCTGACTCCCCACTAGACTATGAACTCCATGAGGAGTTAATAGCAGGTGGTCCCTAAATACCAACTGACTGAGTACGGGCATTCAGTAAAATGCACTGAAATAGGTTTGAAGTTCAGAAACATGTTCAAGCATAGAATGGAAAGAGATTCTGAGAACTTGTCTAGAAAATCCTATTGTATAGCAAAACTAACACAAACACTCTCTGTCTTGGTCCCCAAGGTCTCTTTCTTCCATTGTGGACAAACATATTACATTTTTGGATGGTTCTGTACCCCTGTACCCCAATGCTCTCCTCCCACTCTCCAAAATTCTGTGTCCATATCACCATGATGACAGACTCTTTGACATGATTACAGTGAAAAGGTGGAAGAAAAGAAAGGAAAAACTGGGATGGTCTGGGTATTTTTTTATTTGGAGAAATGTGAGAGTGTATTAATTTATCTACCCTATAACTAACTTCTGTTGGTGGTATCAGTGAGGAAAGAAAAGGAATTGAAGTCCCCACTGTCTTTCACACTTCAAGCAGTGAATTGTGTGTGCATGTGTGTCTTCTGCCCAAATTTGCAGCAGAAAAGAAAGGATTCCAAAGCTGTTGGTGTCACGATGCCAAAATATCCAGATGAAGAATTCAATCAGTTGTGCAGATGTTCCAAACAAGTAATGCCCAAAACCCCAAACTGTGGAAATATCCAGGGACAAGTTGTTGTTGTTGTTGCTTTTCACTTTTGTTCTTGATATTTTGGCAAGGTACAGGTGCAGCCTGATTTGCACAGTTTAAGAGCGAAAATCACAGCCTTTACTTTCTAAGTTAACAAGCAGTACTTGGAAAGGGATTTTGTGTCCTAAAGAATTGTATTTTCTGTTTTGAGAGTTCTCTTCAAGCAGGAATTATTTTTCTGACCTTTATTATATATTTCATTTAATCAGAATGGAAGTAATATCAAGCAAGATAGACAAACACTAAGAAAATTCTACATAAATAAACATGTATTCTTAAAAACAAATGGTGCCAGTTAGGACAAAAGTTCTTAAAACATAGATTGAAAATGGTCCTAAGGGGGAAAAAAGTGTAGGAAATTGTGATATAGGTTTTCTTATCTTGACATATTAAGTTTTAAGAACATAATCTCTTTAATTCTGGTCTATTTCAGGAACGCTCTAAGTTGGCCCCAACGCAAAGCTGGTCCTCAAATATCTGACACCCTGGCTCTATAGGGCATTCTTGTACCAGAACAACTTGACACCAGGATTCCATTTGGAGTTTTGCATCTAGTTAATCTCAACCATCTTCATGTCCCTGTCACACTGGGTCACTGCCTGACTGCAAGCCCTTGTAGTCACTGTCTTCTCTCCTACTTGGCCCAAACTGCATTTGGTTTTCTTTCCCATGACTCAGCCTTCAAATCGTCTCCTCCCCCCTGAATTCTTGATTATTTGGGGGATGGGATTGGGTGGGACAAAGAAAAAAAGGTTCTCTCTTATGAACGACTTTGTTATTGTGATTAAATAGACAATCGACTCTTTCTCAGGCACCAATGATTCTACCTTAACCAAGTGTTCAAATTTCCTCTAACAGTTTTTTTTTTATTTTTGCCTTCCAAAAATTGGATCCTAAATATAGAAAAAATAAAAATTTCAGGATCTTGCACACCTAAAAAAAATCTTTGAGGTTTTTCAGATGGCCTCTAAAAAATTATGAATTTTTCTTTTCAACTGGAAATAATTAGGTTTGCTTGATGAACTGCATGGAAAGATTTGTCAGATCAGAAGAAATACTAAGCCCAGCTTCTCTGGGTTAACTTTATATATTGTATATACTTATTAATATAAATATATCAGAAATTATATGTTTTATGGGAAATCCCTAGTGATTTGCCAGTACCTTTGCTGTCCATAATATGCTTTTACCCTCAAGGATAATGTTGAACAAAACTCTAAAGAAATAGTTGTTCAGGTTTTCCTATGTTTATTAAAATCCTAGTAATGTTCTGCCTCATGATCTCATGATATTCAGTAACCACAGTGTTCTCAGTCATAATTTCAGTTATTATGTCAAATATCCATTTGGTTACGACCTTACTTCTTTAATTTGATTATAGTCTCTCTAGAACAGTTGCTATAAACTGGAGATGTACATCAGACTTACTTATGGAGTTTATAAACAATATAGCTCTCCAGACTCTACTCTAGAGAATCACTTTGCTATTTTTGGTATAGTCTTGGTATGAGTCAGGATTATTATAAATTATATCTTAAGATTTTTCCTCTGTAAAAATTATATTAATCTATTTTTAGAAATCAGATGTAGCATGGATTGATTTCATTGGAAACAGTCAATTATTATCCTTAGAGATATTTTTATCATAATATTTTTTTCTGATATTACTTTATTAGCTTTGTTTTACTAGCCACAAAGTCAATCCTTGTTAGTTGTACTGTTTTGTTATCTTAATTTTTTATTTTGAAATAATTTAAAACTTACAGGAAAGATACAACCATAATACAAAAATAATTCAGAGAAGTCCAATATACCCACAACCCTGATAACAAGATTTTACTAACTTTGAACATTTTCTCACATTTGTTGTATCATTCTTTCTTTCTTTGTATCTGTCTAGCTAGCTAGCTACCAACCTACTTATCTATCCCAATCATTGATCTATTTTCTAAATATCTGAGAGTAGGTTGCATATACTATGCTCCTTGACCATTTAATACACACCCGTATAGTTCATAATAACAAGGACATTCACTTATATAACCATATTAAGTTCACTTATCATGTTCAAGAAATTTAGCATTGATATAAAACATACAGTGTATAATCCAGTTTTTTCAGTTGTTCCTATTATATCCTTTGGAGCATTTTCTCCTCCATTATTGGATCTAGTCCAGGATCCTGTATTGGATTTAGTTGTCCTAGTCTCTTTAGTCTCTCTCTCCCTCTCTCTTTTTTTGGCATGGGCAGACTCCAGGAATCGAACCCAGGTCTCCGGCATGGCAGGTGAGAATTCTGCCGCTAAGCCACCATTGCCTGCCCTAGTCTCTCTCTCTCTTTTAAACTGTGGTGACATATATACAACCTAAAACTTTCCAGCAACTCTCTCAAGCATTTAATTAAATGGCATTAATCATATTCACAATGTTGTGCTTTAATCAACATCATCCATTACCAAATTTGTCCACCCCTCCCAACAGAGACCCTGTATCCATGTATTAATTCCCCATTCCCCCACCTCTCCCACCCCATCATCATCTGCACTTTACTTTCTGTCTTTATGAATTTGCATATGCTACTTATCTCCTATGAGTGGAATCATAAAAAAACTGTCCTTTCATGTATGGCTTATTTCACTAAACATGTCTTCGACATTCATCTATGTTGTAGCATGTATCAAAACTTCATTCTTTTTAATGGGTTAGTAATATCCCATTGTATGTATTTATGACATTTTGTTTATTCATTAATCTGCTGATGAACACTGGGTTGTTTCTACTTTTTGGCTTTTATGAATAATGCTGCTATGAATATCGGTGTACAAACAGTTATTCAAGTACCTATTTTCAATTCTTTTAGGTATATACCTAGAAATGGGATTGCCAGGTCATATGGTAATTCTATGCTTAATTTTTTGAAGAATTTAAATGGCTGCACCATTTTACTTTCCCATCAATGATGTTTCTGTTTCAAGGGATGGGAATAAGACAAGGATTTCTGTTTCTCCACATCCTCATAAGCATTTATTTTCTATTTTTAAAATAGCCATTAGAGTGGGTATGAGGTGGTATCTCACTGTGGTTTTGGTTTGCGTTTCCCTAATGGCAAATAATGTTGAGCATCTTTTCATGTGGCAATTTATATATCTTCTTTGGAGAAATGTATATTCAACTTCATTGCCCATTTTAAAATTGAGTTGTCTTTCTGTTTTTGAGGCGTAGAAGTTCTTTATATATTCTGGATATTAAACTCTTATCAGATATATCATTTCCAAATATTTTCTCCCATTCTATAGGCTGCATTTTCATTTTCTTAGTAATGCCTGATTTTGATGAAGTCTATTTGATCTGTTTCTTTCTTTTATGCTTATACTTTTGGTGGCCTATCTAAGGAGGCTTTGCCTAACTCATTGATTTACTTCTATGTTTTATTTTATGAATTTTATAGTTTTAGTTCTTACATTTACGTTTTATTTTATGAATTTTATAGTTTTAGTTCTTACATTTATGTCTGTGATCCATTGCGAGTTAATTTCTGTATACAGTGTAAGACAGGGGTCCAACTTCATTCAATTGTATGTGGATATTCAGTTATCCCAGCACCATTTGTTGAAAAGACTTGACCATTCATATTTAAGAGTGAGACACTAAACCACTGGTCAGAAGTTCTGTGTACATGAGAGGGGCTAAAGCTCTACTGTAGGGTTATTGGGCAGTGAGTGGGCTTTTTCATTGAGTTCTCAACAATGGCAATATTCAAAGGTACCTCTATTGCATCTGCTGTTTCCAGGTCCTGAACATCTCTTCATTAATAACTACAAAGAATAAAACTGTGATCTCTAAGAGAGAGGTGGTGGGTAGGTGGGGAGGAAAGGATATAACTTCTCCACGTGAGTTGAAGGAGAAGATCTGGAAGTGTTCAATCACTTCAAATGCAGACTTCCAACTCATTCCCTTGATCTTAATTGTGCTATATCTTTATCTTGGTGCCTCCAATTCCTGAGACATTTTATGTTTCAGTGAAATAAACTGGCTCATTTCTCATCAAAATTCCTTTCAGCAGGTATTTCTGTTTCAGCTTCCATCACTGCACTAAGTCACTTACCATGTTTCTATTTAATTTTTGTCATCTGAAAATTTGCTGGAAGCTCTTGTCTGTTGATGACTCCTATCCCTTTCTCATTTTGGTAATTTATCATTTTAATGGTGTCAAGGAGTAAAAGAAGGTAACCATGTGATCAGTATGCCATGTCTAACTGGAAGTTTCTCTTCAGTACTTACTATGTGCAGCTTGCAAAAGAACCTAATTTCAAAACAGAGTATAGCTTACTTCAGTAAGGTATTCTTATTTAAAAAATGCAAATTTACAGATAGAAAAGAAATAATCTTTCTAAATTAAAGTCTATATTCCATATTATATGCCATTCCATTAATAAGTTTAGCTTCCCAGGTAGCAGGTACCAAGTCTCTCTGTTTCACCATTGAGTTCTCAGTGCTTATCATAATGCCTAATACATAGAGGGTTCTCAAAAAATGTTTTGTAAATGAATGAAAGTATTAATGACACCAATCAAAGTTTCCAGTTGCCATGATTAGTCTCTGGCCATACATACACTGATTTTGACAGATTGGATAAGGGAGATGAAGTACATTAGTTTTTAGACTATCACTCAAAAGCCAAGCTATATTTACTCATATGGAAGTTAACATGGTCTTACTAGGTCTAAGAATTTTTTCCCTGCTTCAAAGAAATCTGACTTCAAAGCAAGTTAAACTTATTCTTAAATCAATCTTAATACATTCTTCTTCCCACCAACCCAGAAGACAAAGTGTTACTGTTCACCAACCAAGCTCTGAAATTGAATTTGATTAATTCAGTATATTTGGGTGATTATAAAAAGTAACCAAATTTATAACAAGATACTAGTAGCATACCACTCTGTTTCAAAATCACTTTATCTTTTTTAGCCTATTGCGATATTTAAGAGATAAAGTGAATATTGCTTTTTTTTTGTACTCTGTATGGTGGGGTCACAATTCATTCTTTTCCCATGTGAGTATCTTGTTATTTCAGCACCCTTTGTTGAATTTTTTGTTTGTTTGTTTTTGTTGGCTTCTCTGTTTGTTTGGGAAGTGCACAGGCCAGGAATCAAACCCAGGTCTCCCACATGGCAGGCAATAATTCTACCACTGAACTACTGTCACACCCCCGAATATTGCTTTTGAGTGTACTTTTGTTTCATTTCATTGTAAAAAATCTGAAGAATGACTTAGATTCACATCCCTACAGATAAATTTGTCCTTGGTTTAATATTTTTCTTGTGTGAGTTCACCAAGACACTGTGATAGTTGTAGATAAAATAAATCATTTCAAGTTGAGGAGGTAGGAGAAAAACAGAGAACATTATCCTCTCATATGGTTATAACATTGTGTGGTTTTACTGAGAGATCTTGATTTAATCTATTAGTAAACTATGGAAATCGAAAACACAAAATAGGAAGTGTTGGTTATTTGACTTTTCAAAATACTTACTGTTAGGCAGGGGGAGCGGGGAAGGGTACTGCAACTGGAGCTGCGGAAACTGTGCCGCCCCTCCCAACATGGCTTCTGGAACCGCCCCTTCCGGACACCTGAATTCTGGAACTGATGAACCACCCCTTCCGGACACCTGACTTCCGGAGAACCGCCCCTTCCGGACAGCTGACTTCCGGAGAATCGCACCTTCCGGACATCACCTGACACCCTTGCTTAAAAACTGCCCAGCCATCAGCCAGGCACCAACTCATCTCCCTCCGTCTTGGGTCTGGTGAGCTCAGCCCGGGAGTGCAGAACAAAACTCGCCCGTTTTAAATTTCCCGGTCTACCGTCCTTCTTTCTCACCCTTTCGCCTCCTAAACCTTTCACTTAGCTTGCTGAGAAAATTTCAGATAACTTTTTAATACAGCAGATCTAAGTTGCTGAATTGGTCTCAGACACTTACCTCTGTTTTGGATTACTGCCTAGCAACCTCTTTAGCTTTGCTGGAAGGTGTTGTTTTTGTCTTTTCCAGAATAGTTGAGACATAATCAAGAAAAGGATATGTCACCATTATTCTGAAAAAAATAAAGAAGTAACGTGTTCCCCGCCCTACCCCCCAAAGTGGGTAAAACTTGTTAGATCTCAAGGAGCTCTGCTTGATAATTGCAATGTTTCATTTTTTTTTAACTTAAATTCCTTTATAACATAATGTAGTGGTACTCCTTTATTTTCTTTATCATTCATAAAATATTTTTTAAATTATGGGTAGATTTCTTTTTTAAATCCCAAATAAGAATAATTAAAAGTCAATTACTTTTAAGATTGTATAAATATTCTGCCTTAGAAACAAATGCTGAACTTGGACCTATGGAGAAGAAAATACATTATTGTCATTTGTATTTTTCTAAAGAGAAACTTCTAGACGTCCAAGCGCAATGAATTCGCTTTTTACTTGGTTCTGGAGTCTTTTACATCTCAGTGATACTCAATTGCTGATGCTTTATACATCTCAAGTTGCCTTGTTTCTTGATATCATTTTATATTTTTGTGGCTTATCTATTAAAGTAGCGATGAATGCTAGAATTTCTGGGTTCCTACATGTCTAAAAATGTCTTTATTTTGTTTGCCTATTTGATTAATATTTGTCTGGGTATAGAGTTCTCAATCCATAACTTCAGAATTTTCAAGGAATTATTGCACTGCTCATATGAATAACTGATGTTAACTTGCTTCACAGTAATCTGTAGAAAGTCAGTTTTCTCTCTAGAGGTTTTAAGGTTTTCTCTTTATCCCATAGTTCTAAAATTTTCACCAGATGAATTTACTGTTATTTCACTTTATTTTATTTTTGCAGTCAGTTTTTTGGCACCTCGTAAGATATTTCAAATTTCTCTTCAACTCACATAAATTTTCTACTCTTGTTTCTTGATTCTTTCCTCTCTTTTATGCATCCTGTCTGCTTCTTTTGGAGCTCCAATTAGGTGACTATTTGACTTCAGGGATATGTGTTCCACATCTCTTTTTTTATAATGCAATTTCATTGAGATATATATTCACATACCATATAATAATCCAAAGTGTACAATCAGTGGTTTATAGTATCATCATATAGCTATGTATTCATTTTCTAGACTTAGTTTTTTGTTGCTGTTGTTCATATTGATCTTTATCTTTCATTTGGTTGTTTTTCCTCAGATGCTTTGTGACCCTTGGTTTTTATGTTTATGAATGTTGGTAAGTACACATACCCAACTTGGGTTTCCTCTGTAGTTATGTTCAATATACTTCTACCGCTTCAGCTTGACTCTATCAGCCAGGGTCCAAACAGGAAAACAGAAAACACTCTAGATAGTTCAAACATTTACTACAGATAAAATTTAATACAGAAATTCTTTCAAAGATGATTGGGAGTTCTACAGGAGCACAAGACAAACGTTATCCAAGAAAATTGCTATCATCTTTGTGCTAAAAGACAAATCTTTACCCAAAGTCCAGTTCGGATGCACTGCTGAGACTCCTGCTACTGGAGCCCAATTGCCTTAGCAGGAACTCTGGCAGTAATGTTATGTAAGTGGTTGGGATTGGGATCTACACACTAAAATGCCTTTAGAAGCTTGGCAAGCATGATAACATATGAAGCAGGTGGCCCAGTGGGCATAAAACAACAGGAATGTAGGAACTGCAGTCAACTAGAGAATGCATGCCTGGCCAAAAGATACTTGAATTTAATTTTTCCAAAGTATTATGCTGTCTAACAAAATGTATTTTCAGCTAGATCCTAGTTTTCACCCCTGAAAAATATTTTAAATATTTATTTTAAAGAATTTTTTTTTCAGATTTACCAAAGGCTTATTGCACTTCACAAAGAGCTGGTTTACCATTACTGTTGGAGTTGAACATTAGCGACTTGCACCCTACTTCTTATTTGGTTATAATCACAAACAATGGTATGATTTTGGTCCTGCTGGTCTAAGAATTCACATATTTCTTGTTCAGCCCTTTCAAGGGTGTAGGAAAAAAATTCTGTTATTTTTAATATTTTATAGTCTGTTTGTTTTGTAGCCTGTCTGACAAACATGAGTTAGAGTATCATTATTATTTGGATGCTTTCCAGATTTGAGTATCGCTTTTCAGACCATAAAAGGAATCTTAGGATCCTTGGCAAATAGGCTGGAACTGACTGAACCTCAGAAGGACTAACTTCATGCTGATTGAAGCAGTGCAGAAACAAAAAAAAGACAAAGCAATGGGGACCTGTCACATAAACACTTAAATTTATCCATATATTATTGAATTTATGGCGAAAAAACTCATACAAAGACAGGCAATTATCTTCAATGCCATGAGGAAGGATCTCAGTGTTCTTGTGACATGAATACATGGCAGGCACTGTGCGTATATAATTTTGTTTTTCTCAAATCGACCACATAATGTAGGCATTTTAACCTGGTACAGATGGAAAAACTAAGCCTTAGAGAATTCAAATAACTTCCCCAAACACCTTATAAATGGCGGTTCTGCTATTCAGACCTAAATCTATGTGATTCCAATATTCAGGCTCTCTCTTCTATATCATACTTATCTCTTTATGAAGTCAGAGTTAATGAGAAATTTCAGAAGTACTCAGGGAACACGTCAACAAATGAGAGTTTTCAAGAGCTGTCAATTTTCCCCAAACAATGTGTTGAAAAACTGTTACCAATTTTAGACATTTTACTGGTTAATTTGCAAGCAGAACAATAAATAAAAGAGTAAAAATTATTCCAACGTTCAGTTAGATAACTATTAAGCCAAGCCAGGCAATCTTTGCCTGTTCCACAAATAGAGCCGTGATGACTCATATGCACATAGTTAGTATTAAACACACATGCTCATTCGCACACTTAGCTGTGGTCCCCAGTGACTTAGTCTTCTCTGAATGTTGCGAGCTGCATCAGAATCATAGCTAGGAATAGAAAGGACCAAGAAACCAGACACTGCTCTTTGCTTTCAGAGCCCTCACAGAAGCATAATGGAAAAACCAGAGTATATTTTCCCTAGGTAGCTGAGATATTAAGCTCTGGGATGGCAGAAGTAACCAATCTGAAATGCAGTTGTTCAAGGGGCAATTGATCCTGTGACTTGCAGTTAAAAAGAGACCCCTGCAAGTACGTAGTTCGCACTGTCTAGTACTCTGTTTTAAGATGAACATGTTGATATGTTTATGATCATATAATGGGCATTGCCTAATATCACTAATTGCCCCTTAGTGCTAATTTGGGCTTTATTCTTTTGATGTGCTTTATGATCCTTTAATTGGTTAATTAGATCAGCATCAGCTAGAAAGTAAGTTAGTGTTGCCATCTGCATCTGTAGGTAAGATACTAGAAGCCAATAAACACTATCCTAAAGAGACTGCACCTTGGATTTTCCTTTGCCACATCCTGTTTTGAAATTAGGTATATCTGAGAGGCTCCTCATTTTTGTTAATATTAACAAAAAAGATCCTAAATTGACTTCCCAACATCTTTTCTTGTCGTTCTCTAATCCAGTGATTTTTAAACTTGAGCAAGCATCAGAATCACCTGGTGGACCGGTTAAAATACAGATTACTGGGTCATCCCGAGAAGTTCTGATTCATCAGGTCTGGGGTCGAGTCGGAGGATTTGCATTTCTACCAAGCTCCCAGGTGATGTTCAGGCGACTGGTCCAGGACCATTCGTTGAGAACCACTGCTGTAACCAGATACTTCAAAGATGCCTTAGAAGTTTGAACTGGGTCTTCAAAGACCCAGCTTTACAGTTTAGTTTAACTTGAAGACCAGGGAATCTGTAAGAGAAACACCGAGGAGCTACTAGACTCAGTTTTTCCCTTTGAAATGAGTGGAGTTAGGGAAGAAATCACAATCACTCTCTAATTTAGTGGTTCTCAAAGTACAGTTATCCAATTAGAATTATCTGTATCCCCTTGGAACTTGTTACAAAGGCAAATTCTCTAGGCCAGCTAAATCAGAGATATTGGAGATGGAGCCCAGCACTTTGTAGCAATTTGTGTTTTAATAAGCCTACCAGGCACTGAAGTGTGAGAACACTGCTTCAAATCCACTCTCTTCATGGCAGAGTAATCTTTTTTTTTAATAGAAATTTTTATTGTGATAATTGTATATTCACATATTCACATATTATTGAATGAAATCCTACAGGGAGATCCCTTGTATGCTTTGAACAGTTTCTTCCATTGGTAACATTTTGTGAAACTATAATATATTGTCACAACCGGATACCAGCATTGATATAATCTATCTACTTTATTCAGTTTCCCCAGTTTTACTTGTACCATTTACGTCTGTGCATGCATGCACATATGTATGTTTGTAAAGTTCTGTACAATTTTGTCACCTGTGTAGGTTTGTGTATTTACTACTGCAGTCAAGTTAACAAACAATTTGAACATCGTAAGGATCTCTATGTTTTTCTTTTATAACTACACCCTACCCTCCTCCCCACCCCCACCATCCCTAAGCACTGGCAACTACTAACCTGTTCTTCATTTCTAAAATTTTGCCATTTAAAAAATGTTATATAAACGGAACCACACAGTATGTAACCTTTTGGGACTGGCTTTTATTTTTCCACTTAGCATAATTCCCTGGAGGTTCATCCAAGTTGTGTGAATCAATAGCTTGTTCCTTTTTATGGCTGAGGAGTATTTCATGGTATGGATATAACCCAGTTTGTTTAACCATTCCTGTGGAAGCACATCTGGACTGACGCAAATGTTTGGTTACTACAAATAAAGCTACTATACAGATCCATCTATAGGGTTTTGCGTGAACATGTCTTCATTTCTCTGGAATAGATACTCAAGAATGAAATTGCTAGATCATATGGTAACTTCATAAGAAACTGACAAAATTTTTAAGAGTGTCCGTACCATTTATATTCCTGCAGCCTTTTATGAGTGATCTAGTTTCTCTACATCCTCACCAACATTTGACATTGCCACTATTTTTTTATTTTAACCATTTCAATAGATGTGTAGTGACAGCTCATTGTAGTTAAGTTTGCATTTCTCTGATGGCTAATGATATTTAATGTGCTTATTTGCTATCTGTTATCCTCTTCGGTGAAATAACTGTTCATGTCTTTTGCCCATTTTCTAATTGGATTGTTGCTTTTTAACTGTTGAGTTTTGTAAATTTTTAATACATTCCAGACACTAGTCCATTTTTGGATATATGTTATGTGAATATTTTCTCTCACTCTAGCTTGTCTTTTCATCACCCTCACACAGGCTTTCACAGATCCAAAGTTTTAAATTTTGATGAGGTCCAGTTTATCAATTTTTTTCCTTTTATGGAAGAATTGTCCATAGGGACCTTTTAAAATACATATTTGATGACCTTTTAAAATACATATTTGATTATGTTACTTTCTTGTTTAAAACCTTTAAGGGTTTCCCTTTGACCTCAGGATAAAGGGTAAAATTCCTAGTGTGGATTAAAACCTTCTAATATTTAGCTCTTCTGTCACTCTTCTCTGCACTTCAGCATAACAAGAATTACTTTTAGTTTCTCTAAGGCATCTTCACTCCTCCTAAGGCCATCTTTTCCTATCGACGTCCCTTCTTCCCATTTCTACAAATTTCATAGCACCAATATTTATACTACACTTAACCATTATAAATACTATTTTTCTGACTCTCCCCATTTACTCTGTGCTCCATGAAGGCAAGAACTGTTTATTCATTGCTGTCTTTCCATGCTTGCAAAATGCTATAGAAAGGAAAGACCTAACAGCCTAATTGCCACCATATTCAATCCTTCCCACAGCACTACTCCCAAGAAAAAACAAAATCTACCCAAAATATCAACTCTACAATTATCTCATCATCTCTGATGAGCTTTCAAGTCCTTCTGCAATTACAAAACAGCCTTTATTATTGTGCTTTTGTGTGGCATATTTATTTTGACAATTGTTTCTCAAAACTCTTAAGGAAAATTTTTCACCCTCTCTGAGAGATTAGGAAACTGAGCCCAGACAGATCAGAAAATTACACCTATAATCATATGTTGAGTCATTAGCCCTCACCACAAAACTGCCTTTGTCTTCTTAGCTTTGACCCTGACAAGTAAATTCTCGTGGTTTGGGGGAAAGCTAAAAAATGCTGAAAATACCCAGAGGGGATGTTCCAGTACAACTTTCTCTTTCGGACCATTAGTAAAAATTAAATGACAACTATTTAAAAGGTTTCTGAATGTATGAATCTAATGAATAAATTCTTCCCTTTAAAAATGTGGAACTAGCATTCCTGTCTAAAGAGATTTAGAGTCGCGTTCATAACTAGACAGTTTTGTAACCTATTCAAATTATCAGATCAAGTTGAGCCCTCAATGCCATGCCCTTTCTAATGGAAAAAAAGGCCTGCTCAGAGTGAAGAAGACCAAGTGGCCCATCTTCCACATAGTCCCCTCTTTCAGTTCAAGGCAGTACATCTGAGAATCCATACATTCTCCATTGGGATGGCGGTAGTTGGGACAATTATAGTATTAAGGCTCCTTCTTGGACCAAGGCTTGATTGCTGCTGGATTTCTATCTTTGGTCCCTCGACCAGAGGGAAAAGACCCAGGGAACAATCTCAAAGGATCATCTGAACAAGCGCAGCCCCAACCTGCCTGGGTGTCTGGCCTCCCCCACACCTATCCACCAGAATAGGACGTGATCAGCACTGGTTTTTCTACCCCAGGGTTATTACATGAAGAGCAAAAATTTACTTCTTATAGTCTAATTTTTCTTCTAAAACCCACTAAGAAATAGATTGCCTTGCTTTTGAATAATAACATTTAAGTAATAATTGGAATTCAAACATTATTGTGGCTTGGTCTTATTTTTTTTTTAATTTTTATTGATAAAACCAAACAACATACAGACACGAACATTCTTAACATATGAGCATTCCATACTTGATGTGCAATCAATGGCTCACAACATCATCCCATAGTTGTATATTCATCACCATGATCATTTCTTAGAACATTTACATCACTCCAGAAAAAGAAATTAAAAGAAAAAAGAAGATACTCACATACTATATGCCTTGCCCCTCCCTCTCATGTATTTCCCTCTACCCAATTTATTTTAACATTTGTTCCCTCTATTATTCATTGGCCTGGTTTTATTGAACAGTAAAAAAAAAAAAAAAAAAAAAAAAAGCTGTTGTTTACTTATAAATTTAATGTATACTTACTGAGTACTTAATATGTGCCAGGCAATTTTTTTGGCTCTGAGGATGGAGTGTGTTGTGGGTTTAATTGTGTCCCCCAAAAATATGTTCAAGTCCTAACCACCCAGTCACATGCATGTGACCCCACCTGGAAATAGGATCTTTGAAGTTAAGATGAAGCCAAACTGGACTGGAGTGAATCCATAATTCAATGTGACTGGTGTCCTTATAAACAGAGGAAATGTGGACATAGTCAGTACAAGAGAGACGGAGAGGAACGGAGATGGCCAAATGACAAAGGCAGAGATTGAGTTATGCTGCCACAAGCCAAGGATCACTGCAGATTGCCAGCTGCCCGCCAGAAGCCAGGAGAGGTGCCTGGAATGGATTCTCTCCTTAAAGGGAAATATGTATATGGTCCTGTCAGCACCTTGATTTCGGACTTCTAGTCTCCAGAATTTTGAGACAATAAATTTCTGTGGTTTAAGCCAACTAATTTGTGGTGCTTTGTTACAGCAGCCCTGGCAAACAAAGACAGGGTATGCACAAAATAAGCAGGACCTCTGCCTTCATGAAGCTTACAGTCTAGTATGGAAAAAGCTTAATATTTAACAATCACACATATGTAAACATACCACTTTTAGAGCCAGTTTATGCAGCATTAATTTGTTATAGCATCATTTATATCTGAAATATTTACCTTAAACATACACACACATTATATTATATATGAAACTATCCACTACAGAACCCTGCTGTGGTATGTGTCTCCCCATGCTCAGTGACCCAGCTCAGCCAATGGAGCATTTGTGCAACACACTGCAGAGACCTGCAGCCTGCATGTTTCTTAGGATAGCAACATTGTGATGTCTACTCCAGAATGGCTTATCTTTTTCATTATGTGTTCTGGTAAATAATTTGACCCAAGATATCTGAGAAAAAATTGTGATGATGCTGATTCTTTTTCTTATCCATATTTTTTACTCATCTGTCCATACCATAGACAAAAGGAGCATCAGACATAAAGTTTTCACAATCACACAGTCACACTGCCAAAACTATATCATTACACAATCATCTTCAAGAAACATGGCTACTGGAACACAGCTCTACAGCTTCAGGTACTTCCCTCTAGCCACTTTAATACACCATAAAGGTAAAAGGGGCTATCTATATAATGCGTAAGAATAACCTCCAGGATAACCACTAGACTCTGTTTGAAATCTCTCAGTCACTAACACTTTATTTTGCTTCATTTCTCTCTTTCCCCTTTTGATCCAGAAAGTTTTCTCAATCCTTTGATGCTGAGTCCCAGCTCATTCTAGGATTTCTGTTCCATGTTGCCAGGGAGGTTTATACCCCTGGGATTCATGTCTCACATACAGAGGGGAGGCCAGTGAGTTCATTTGCTGTGTTGGCTGAGAGAGAGAGAAGCCACATCTAAGCAACAAAAGACGTTCTCTGGGGGTGACCTTTAGGCCTAGTTTTAAGTAGGCTTAGCCTATCCTTTTCATAGGGGCAACCCCCAAGAACAAGGGCTCGGCCTATTGATTTGGTTGTCCCCATTGCTTGTGAGAAAATCACAAATTCTCCAAATGGGGAAGTTGAATTCTTCTCCCTTTCTCCCCATTCCCCCAATGAGACTTTGCAAATATTTTTTATACACTGTTCAAATCACTCTGAGATTTAGATGATGCTGGTTTTTATACAAAGACTTGAAATGTGTCATGGTTTAAATTATGTCCCTCCAAAAGATACATATACGTTCTAAACTTGCCACCTGTGAATGTGATTTCATTTGGCAATAGGGTCTTTGCAGATGTAATTTAATTAAGGTGAGGCCAAACTGGATTAGGGTGATCCCTTGTCCAATATGTTGGTGTTCTTATAAGAAGAGAGAAATTTCAACAAAAGACACAATCACAGAGGGAGAGACAACCATGCAAAGACAGAGGCAGAGACAGGAGTGATGCTGCCACAAGCCAAGGAATACCCAAGGGTACGGGAAGCTGGAAGAGGCAAAGAAGGAGCATGGCCCTGCCAACACTTTGATTTCAGACTTTAAGCCTCCAGAACTGTGAGACAATAAATTTCAGTTGTTTTAAGCCATGAAGTTTGTGGTAATTTGCTACAGCAGCCCTAGGAAACTAATACAAAATGGTAAACAGGATGTTAAAAAAAAAATCTAAGTCAAAAGTTAGAATCATCATCAAAGGAATTGCCAAGGAAATGAAGTAGTCTTGTCAGCGTACTAAGCAAAGGGGTCTGGAGACTCCCTCTCATACAAGCAGAATGTCATAAATATCTCTGAAGTCTCGGAGGACTGACTAATATTTGCATCAGTCAGCTGGAAGCGACGTAGTGGAACATGTCATGTCTTCAGGGACCCTGAGGTGAACAAGAGAGTGAGCTTGGTCTGTGGCAGCATTAAAATGCACCTTGAAACCTCCCACTGTGGGGAGGGGGTGTAATAACGAGGGCCCTGGCTCCCTGTTGAAATTCCTGCTGCATTTGTATGGAGGCCTCCCTCTCCTGTGTCCTGCCGATGACTGAGCGTGGTGGGAATACTAAAGCAGATTTTTCTGGGGAGAGCAGGGACTTCTTTGACCTCACACTGTGGTCAAGGATTTCTTGTTGGCATTTAGAAATTCAGAACATGAACATTCCTTGGATGGCATGGTAGTCTAGGAGTCTCACCCTCTCTACTTGAGTTAGACTCGTTTCATATTCTGACAGCTTTCCCAGCCTTCTCCACTTCCGTCCATCCTTCCTTTTACCAAGACAATCCCCTTAATAAAATCTTTGCACACCTAATCCAGTCTTGGCGTCTTTTTCTTGGGGAACCCATAGTAGTACACCCTCCTAATACGGTTTACACTATAACCTCAAAGCACTGAATCAGCATGGCCACTTCCAGGAACTCTTCCCTCACTCTAAAGTCTAAAGGTTTTAATAAATGTTGTGAGGAAAAAGAGCAAAATACTCTTTTTTTTTTTTTTGGATTTTCAAGTCATTTTATTAAACCAACAGTACAAAAGACGCCCCACCACATCTCTACCACCCCATTTTCTTCCAAGAAGTAGTGGAGCATGAGGGAAGAAACTGAGCAAAGACACTCCCCCAGAAGCCATTTTACAAAATGGGAAAAAGGGAGACCACACAAAAAATAGCAACAGCTAAAAGGGGCAAACAGAAGTACATACACAACACAAAGCTGAGCACTAGGGGGCTGCTCTTTTCTCATTGCCTCAAAGGATGTTGGCCCCACCAAAATACTCTTTGAGAAATAAGAATTTTGGGGTGAAGGGGAGAGAGGTTCTAGGCATGACACGATGAGGAAGTTTTATTTAAACTGAAATCCAAAGGAAAAAAGAAGAATGAATTATTTCATCCATCCATTCATTCATGCATTCAATAAATATTAATTGAGCACTTACTATGTACCATGCATTGTTCTTTATGCTGAGGATAAAGCCATGAATGAGACAAAGTACCTGCCCTCATGGAGCTTTTATTTGGTGAAGAAGACAGATAGTAAAAGTAGAGTTATTCAGATGGTTTTTAAATGTTATAGAGGGGAAAAAAGCAGGGTAAGGGAGAGAAGAAGTATAGGGAGCAGGGAGCTTGGCCTCAGTGATAAGAACACCTTTGGGCAGAGGCCTGGAGAAACTAAGGAGAGAGATCATGAGGATATTTGGGAGTCAAAGCCCTGAAGTTCTGAAACATGTGACAATGAACTTTGAAGACATCAACTTGAGTGAATTAAGCCAGACACCAAAGGACAATATTGTATGATTTCATTGATATAAAATAATTAGAATAAGCAAACTCATGGAGTCAGAGTCTAGACTATAACGTACCAGGGGATGGGGTTGGGGTAAGGAATAGAAATTAAGGCTTAAATATATAGAGTTTCTATTTGAGATGATAGAAAAGTTTTGGTAATGGATGGTGGCGATGGTAGCACAACATTGTGAGTGAAATTAACAGCCCTGAATGGTATATTTATAGGTGATTAAAAGAGGAAATTTTAGATTTTATATATATTACTAGAATAAACATTAAAAAAAAATACCACAATATGAGTAGTAAAGCCTAAAGTAAACCATGAACCATAGTTAATAAAATTATAAATTATATAATTAATAAAGTTATAGTTAACAAAATTATAATTTTTTAAATATGCCTTCAATTGTAACAAATGTACCACACTAAAGCAAGGTATTAATAATAGAATGGTACATGGGAATCCTGTATTTTATGCATTATTTTTCTATAAATCCATAACTTATTTAAAAAAATTAACTAATTAAAAAAAAAGCTAATGAGCACCCACTTCTACTCAAGGTTACAAAAAAGAATATTAATCAATTTTGTGTGACTATTTTCTTTTTCGTTATGCTTGATAAATTCATTATTATTATTATTATTATTTTTAAAGGCCCTGAGGCATAGCATGGCCGATAAGTTGGAGGAAAAGCAGAGGTCATTGTGACTGGAGACAAGTGAGGAGGAGTGAGGAGAGGTGAAGTTAGCGAGGTATAGGGGAGGGATGCACAAGTTCCCCCAAAACTTTGTGGGTCTTTTAAAGGATTTTGGTTTTACTCTGAGTGAGATGGAAAGTTCTGAAGAGTTTTGAGCAGAAGAGTGACAGAAAGTGGCTTCGTATTTAAAAAAAACAAAACCAAAACATTTTGGCTGTTGTGGTGAAAATGGTTTATAGGGTTGCTGTGGGAGGTAGAATTCCAAGGATGTTCACCCAAGTTTCTGATCCCCTGGTTATTCAATCAAGCACTAGGTACAACTGTGAAGGGATTTTGTACATGGAATTACGGTTACAGAACTCAAAATAGGGAGATTATCCTAGATTATCCAAATGGACCTGATCTAATCACTTGTGCTCTCAAACATGGGGCAACTTCTCCATCTGTAAAAAGCTACAGCAGAAGAGGAGAGGAGAGGAGAAATGAGGCAGAAGGGAAGATCAGAGAGATCTGAAGGATGAGTCGGACTTGACCTGCCTTCCTGTCTTTGAAGATGGAAGGGAACCATGAGCCAAGAAATGCAGATGGTCTCTAGAAGCTGAGAAAAACCCCCAGCAGATAACCACTTCACTCCTACATTCACGTGAAAGTGCATCTGCCAACAACTGAATGAATTTGGAAGTGGATTTATCCTTAGAATCCCCAGAGAGGAGAGGGCCCTGCATACACCTTCACCCTTGTGGGACCCAGTGCAGAAAATCCAGCCAACCCCATTGGACTTCTATGGGACTATGAGATAATAAATTAGCATCGTTTATAAACAATGTATAATTATAGGTCTTTGCTGTTATAAAACCAAACAAAGTAAACACTAGGAAAGTAAAATTCAAATTTAGAACATTAATATAAACATTATGGAAGATGTTGTTTTGCAGAAATGAAGTTGCCAAAGTTCCATTTAATAGTTGAAAAGTGCAGTCTGTTTCTGTTTTTCCCAATACGAATGCAAATGCCCACTCACAACTGTGTTGTACAAAATGTTGTTATTAACATCAAAGCTTTGTTTGCTAGGTCAAGACAAAAGGATATCATATTAATCAAATTTTGCCAATGGGTAGTCTTCAAATAATACTCCTAATGAGGTGCAATTTGATAATTCTGACAAGCTAATTTATCAGCATCAAAATTATACAATGCTGCACCATTTTAGCAATCTTTTTAGCGTGAAGTTTAATAGTAGTGAAGGACATTCTTTATTATGTATTTGCTTCTCCACTTACTATCAATGGACCATTGCAAACTAATGCATATGAAGGTAGAATTTGTGTAAGACATTTACTTATAACACAGCACAGCATGTTTTGAATTCAGCATGCCTTCTGCAGTGGAGACTAGGGGAAGAGAACAAACAATAAGGATTAGAAAGTTAGAAACAAACTGAAATTATTTGTTGATGATATGTTTTTTTTTTTCTTTTGCATGGGCAGGCACTGGAATTGAACCCGGGTCTCTGGCATGATGATATGATTTTGACGTAAAACTCTAAAAGAAGCTTCAGATAAATGAGTAAATTTAACAAGAGAGTTTGGCAAAAGTGCTGAAAATAAACTGAATGCTGATATATATTTCTACATGCAAACAGCAGTTAAAAAGTAAAATTCAAAAGATCTTTGAAAAAGTATAAAAAGAAGTACCTAAAATTGAATTTAACAGAACATACAAAAACTTTCTGGAGAAACACAGAGTTTTTCTAAACAATGAAAAGGAGGCCTAAATAAGTGGAAAGATGGATCATGTTCATTGATAGGAAAATGCAATACTTTTAAAAGATTAATTGTCTGTATATGTATCTATAGATTCACAGAAATACTAATCATATCCCCAACAGGTGTTACTCAGTTTTGAAAACTGACAAACTGATTATAAAATTTATATATGCAAAGGGCCAAGAATAAGCAAGACGTTTTTGAAAAAACAATAGGTAAGAATGATACTTTAAGTAAACATCCTTTATATAAGGCTTTAACAAGCTAAAGTGATTAAGGCTATAAGGTATTGGTACAGGAATAGAAAAATATACCACAGCAACAAAAGAGACTCCCAAAACAGATCTAAGAGTACATGAACTATTGAAATCTGACAGGAATAGTACAGCAGATCAATGGAGAAATGGTTTTTGTTTCTCAAAAAATCATCCTGGGAAATTAGTTAGCCTTTTAGAGAAAGTAAAGCTGTATGCCTTCCTCCCACCAAAAATAAAAAAAGAAAATAATTACGAGTGGATTGAAAACCGAAATGAGAAAGGTAAAATATTAAACTTTTAAAAGATAATAAAATAGCATATTTTTATGACCGTAGGATAGAGAAGAACTTTGTAAACATGATACAAAAAGCCTAAATCATAAGAGATAGATAAATTAACTACATTAAAGTTAAGAACTTTATCAAAAGATACCACAAAGAGGGTAAAATGACAATCCACCAACTGCGAGAAAATACTGGTAGCACATTTGTAAGATGGGAGAAACTTAAATTTCTTCTTAAGATGAGAAGAAACCTAGATAAAAGGGAAGGCAGAGGGGCAGATGTGATCATCAATGAAGTGAAACCTTTGAGAAGACATGCAAAGAAGAGCTGAACACACAAGGAGTTACTTACTTTTGATAACTGTGGAAACACTTGCCCTTAGCAGGAAGTATGAAAAAGAAAATAGGTGAAGATACAGGAACAGTTGTAGACTTGCTGGTTCAAAGAAAGGGGAACCCCTGTGTGTTACTGTTTTTTTTTTTTTCCATCTTCTCTGTAATTTATTGTGCAGTCATAAACTAGTCATGAAAGTTTTGGAAGTCAGACATAACATTAAATATTTGAAGAGAGGAAAGAAGGTTTGAAACAGTTGTAGAAAGGGGAAGAACAAATTCAGTTTTGAGCAGACTTGAGGGACAATTTGAGTTTTGTGATTAAAAAAATATGTAAAGCTGCTATTTTTTCCCAATAGCATGAAGAATTTTCTGGTGATGCTTAGTCTTTGAATAAATGTACAAACAGTACCAATAATTAGAGCTATTTAGAGTTGGAGTTTTTCCAGGTAGCTATGTTATAATAATACTTATTTAGCACTTTCTGTGGTCCAGTAAATCTCTTAGAATATCACATACACCAACACTTAATTCTCATAACAACCCTATGAGATAGGAACCTATAATATCCCCATTTCATGGATGAGGAAACAGAGGCATGGTAAGGCATGTTCCTTGCTCAAGATCCCTCAACATGTAAGGGAGTATAGATAGGATATGAACTCTGGCCAAGGCAGTAGAGGTTACTTACAAGAAAGACTGTAATGATGGACCATGGAATAAAAATCAGATAAGGACATGACAGAAGCAGAGGGGACTGATAGAGAAAAACTGGCAAGTTCAATGAATTGGAAATTTAATGAGGTTAAAAAATTATTTCGGTGAGAGTTCTTGAGCAAGGAGCCAGAAAGAAAGTGGGTTGTGATAGAACAGTGGTAGAATTAGTCATTTCAGGAGAGGTTCTGTTTCTAGTGATGAAAAAGCACAGGAGAAAAGCAAGCAGGTGTCTGAGGTGGAGGAGAGAGATGAAGAAGTCAAGACACTGAGAGACTGGGGTGATGTGTAGGACATCTTTGTAGCCATGGATGCCAGCTAAGAGGAAGGCACAATAACCCTATAGATCAGGATGAAGAACACAGTGAACCAGATGTTAATGTGTCAGTCAATGACTAAGATTGTGAGATGGTGGTAATCAATTAGGAGGAAGAGGGTGGGGTAGCTAGGTAGTATTAACGGCAAAGGCAGGGATTTAAGGAAAGGGAAGGGAAACATTGGAGAAGGAGCATTGGAGAACATGAGGAACAATCTACCTCTGACTCTGGGGACCACATGAGAATTCCACAGGGAAGTAGAGTTATTTGGGGATTATGTCAGTGAAGTCAAGGAAGTGGAGGAAATGTCTAGGATGGAAGTTGAAGGTGCAAGAAAGATTGATGATCATGGTGCAGAACACTAGAGGTCGCACGGGTTGGGAATCAGAGGGAAGCTAAAATCAAGGTTGACAGTTAAGACATATAAATCAGTGTCTAAGTTTGCAAGGGCTGCTGCAACAAAGTACCACCAACAGGGTGGCTTAAAACAACAGAATTTTATTGTCTCACAGTTCTGGAGGCAAGAAATCTGAAATCAAGTTATCAACAGAGCTGAGCTCCATCTGATTCCTGGAGCCTGCCCATGTCCAAAAAAAAAAAAAAAATAGGTGCTTGAGTAGCTCAGAGATTCACTGAAAGAACAGAGACAGAGCTATTAAATGCTGGCAAAGTCCTGCACCTTCTAGGAGGAGGCACCGTTTTCTTTGTCACACAAAGGCACTCAGTAGGCTAGCCATGGTGGAGAATCTGGTTCGTGATAATGGACTTAAGGAAAACGCCCTATTCATACTGCAGGAATGGTGTGGGGAACCCATCAGCGCCACTACCCCAAGCACTGCAGCCTGCAGGTGACATAGCTACACCTGGTCCATACAATTGGCCCTGCTGTCACTGCCGCCCAAGAGTCCTCCAAGTCTCCACAGCTCTGGATGGGGTGTGCTGGCAAAATCTAAGTCATCTTTAGCTGTAGCTGCAAAGGGGATGGGGAAATTAATTTCTGAGATATTCGGCTTTAATAATGAAGCAGTGTCTGAGCCACCAACCAAGACTCATAAAGCACAGAATTCTCCAAACACAGGAAGGGGTCTCCAAGGTTGGGCAACTGAGATGAATGCCACAACATTTAATCTTCTTGTTATTGTATCCTGTCCTTGTTTTTTCTCCTCATTTTTTTAAACCTTTATTCTGCCCTTTCCCTGGCATTCTAAAGCACAGACAAATGAGATGGTACCTAAATGCAATAGAAGGCTACAGGAAGTCATTGCAGATTTGAAAAAGGATCAGCTCATGGATAAAAGAAGACCTAATTTGAAAAGAGAAATTATGTTGGTGATAATTGTACTGGTCTTCAGGCTACTGATATTCATTCCGTTCACATGGACAACATGTCACATGGGGAGATGTGAAAATTGAGGCAGTAGTTTGACATGAAAGAACTAGATATGATTGTTTAATTCAATTTCTTATTTATTAAAGAGTTTGACCACACAATATTGTCACATAAACATACACACACGCGCACACACACACACACACATCTATTGGGTTTATAGGCCTCCATCCTTGAGAGTCTCCATTTTGTTCTGTTTTCTTGCCTGATCTTGCCTTTTGCCCCTTTCCATTTCTTTTTCCTCACTACTATTGATTCAACTTGTTACCATAGCAACATGTATCTCAACCATCAGCTATACCATCTGGATCCTGGTTCAATTTAATTAAATTCAATAAATATTTATTACTTGCCTACTATGTGTAACATATCACAGATGGTATTAAAAATTCAGCAACATATCTTTTCCTTCTCATAGCTCATAACATAACAAGCTGCCTCAGCTATCCAATACAAACAAATGAGATGCCTGGAGGGACATCACACAAAACAAATGAATGAAAGTAAGCTATAAAATATTGGTTATATATTTCTCTTTCATCACTATTTTTGTTGTTATTCTTTAATATTTGAAAACATTCTGATTTTAGTTCACCATCCAACAGCAAATTCAAAATACATTTAGAAATGTATTATATAGAAGATAAAACTTGTGATGGATAAATAAAATAAAGCACCACTACAAATAAGAGCAAAATGTGAGACATACCTGTCTTACTTTCAATTCTCTTCCATTCTGAGTAGGTATTTTCTGATAAAATAATTAAAAATATTAACAAGTGCACTTTTGAATTAAGAAAAAAGAACTTTCAATGCACTAAGGAGTTAAAAATTTAATTAAGATGTATTTGCTTAAATATTTTGGATACAATGGAGTCAATTTAGTGGTAATATTATGTTTTTGATGCTTTACAGGGCTATTGTGCCCATGTCCTAGGAAGGCAATGATCCAATGCTTCCCAAAACCCAGGAATAGAGCCGAATGGCTCCTATGAGAAGTGTGTAAAAATCTAATTAAGAACCTAATAAGGATGCCATTGCATTGCTTTTAATCTAAACTTTCATTTTTGTCCCTGTTCTGGTTTGCTAGCTGCTGGAATGCAACACACCAGAAATGGATTGGCTTTTAATAAGAGGGGATTTATTTTGTTAGTTCTTCAGAGGAAAGGCAGCTAACTTTCCACTGAGGTTCTTTCTTACGTGGAAGGCACAGGATGGTCTCTGCTGGTCTTCTCTCCAGGCTCTTGGGTTTCAACAACTTTCCCCGGTGTGACTTCTTTCTGCATCTCCAAAGGCCTGGGCTGAGCTGCGAGTGCCGAGATGAGGAATGCCGAGCTGCTTAGGCTGTGCTACGTTGCGCTCTCTCATTTAAGCACCAGCCAATTAAGTCAAACGTCCTTCGTTGCAGCAGGCACGCCTCCTAGCCGACTGCAGATGTTAATCAGCAACAGGTGAGGTTCACATACCATTGGCTCATGTCCGCAGCAACAAGATTAGGTAGGCTCACCTGGCCAAGTTGACAACTGAATCTAACTACCACAGTCCCTTAACTGACCAGTAGATATGGATTAACTACTACCGTGCCATTATTGTGAATTAAAGATACTTCTGTAAAAGATTATTGTTGGTGATATTGTGATAAATATCAGGACTACTAACAGATACTGAAAGTAAAAGAGTCTGCTTTTTAAAAGCAAAGATGAGATGCACATAGCCAGCTTAAATTCGAGTTCGGGCCTTGAATTTGGAGACATTTAAGCAAAATTATATGTAGTTCTGCTCTCATTTACATATTTGTGGTCTCTCCAGGGTTCCTTGTCCCCCCAGCCACTGTTCCAAACCTTCATCATTCCTTCCAAACACCCTACCCAATTCCAACCCCTTTCTGAACAAATGTCCTTGCCTCCTACCTTTTAGGGAAAACATATTTTCAGGGTGGAACTCTTTCAAGTCCCAACTTTTGAATTGACATAAATGTGTAATTATTTGCTTAATGTCTGCATGTCTCTCCTGCTAAACAGAAAGTTCCAAGACAGCAGGGACGGAACCTTCTCACTAGTGAACCCAGCAGCCAGCACATGGTCTCCCAGGGGCTCAGGGGTTTGTTACTTAAATGAATACACTTTTCCTCATCCATACTTTAACTTTTTTTTATTGTGAAATATAATAAAATATATTTTTTATTCCATAATTTTTAAAAAGCAGTTTTTTGTTTTTTTTTCACATGGGCAGGCACCAGGAATCGAACCCGGGTCCTCTGGCATGGCAGGCGAGCATTTGCAGTTTTGTTTTTGAAGTAGTATATTATCATGTTAAAAAATCAATAGTGCAGAATTATATTTAAAAAATGTTAGAGTCCCCCTCCACTGTAAAGTCCACTTGACCCCTTCCTCACCTCCTTCTCTCCAGCTTCAGAGGCTATCCTTCCCCTCGTGCCCCAGCGTTCACCCTCTTAGGATCTCCTATGGGAAGCACTGCTCTACACGGACAGCCAGGGAGGGGAACTTCGCAGGCAATTACTAAGAGTGGCCAAAAGAGTTGCAACAGCTGAGGGTGAGGGTAGCAGTGTGGTCAGGGAGAACAGTGGCCTGGGACCAGAGATGCTAAATCAGTCATCTGTTCCTAAAGATGAGTACAAGCTAAAGAAAATAAGAGGCAAGGCAGAAAGTCAGGGGAACGCAGCAGGAGGTCAAGAGTGTAGCCCTAAATAGAGGGCCCGTGGCCTTAGACATGAAGAGGTAAGGGATTCAGAGAACGCATGTTTCTATTTGGGAGGAAGGGGCTGGCTGTGGGGTACCCCAGTAGGCTGATGAGAGCTGGGCTGGCACTCTAACACCTCTTAAGAACTTCAACTCTATTTATTATCCCTTCTCTCTCTCGTATATTGAGCATCTCTTTTTCCTCTAAACTCTTTATATCAGACATAAATATATTAAATCTTGCTCACCTAAAAACAAAACAAAACAAAAACCAACAATAAAAACCTCTTTCTTAACTCTGTCCCCCCGCTCCAGTTACCCAGGCCAGTTTCTCTTTTGCCAATCCTAGACAAGTTTCTCCTGAAAGAATATTAGGAAACACTGTTTCCTCACCTCCCACTCACAGCCCAACTCAGTTGATTCTGCTTCCTGCATCACCACTTTACTGAAAATTGTTTTTGATAAAGTCATCAATGACCTTCTTCTTGTTATCTTTATATATATAACAGGCATATTTTCATTTCTATACAAATTGACGCCTTGGAGGTCTGACAGTGTTGGCCATTTCCTTTTCATTTGGCCTTTCTGACATACCCCTCTGCTGTTCCATACCTCCATGTCTGGCTCATCCTTTTCATTCCCTTCCATGAGGCCCTATATATTCACTCATTTATATATATAGGTGCCTGAAGACATGCAGGTAACACTGTGTCCTCCCAATCTAACCAGTTAAAAATAGTCAACCTGCTTAGGTACTATCGCCTGAAACAGAACTTGCTCTGGATTTTATCCAGGGTTGCTCCCCCAATTACTTTCAACCTTCTATTCCTGAACCATATTACTGCATCATTTTTCTTAGAAGAAAGCATCCTTGTTAGTCAGTTTATAACATGACTATTATTGTGCTTCTTACTCATTGAATATTTACCATCAGCCAGCAACTCTGTTGGGTGCTTCATTTTCCTTTATTTTTTAATTCATTCAATTATTTCTTTAGAATGCAAATATTACTGAATTTTACTATGGTGCAGGCATTGTGGATATATAATTTCTAACTATCACAACCAACTTGAAAGATAGTATATTATTATTTTATGGGTAATGAAATTGAGGTAGAGAGTTGTTGTCCAACTTGGATAAAGTTTTAAGAATACTTAAGAGGAAGACTAGGGATTTGAATTCAGAGGTCTTTACATTTCAGTAAGATTCCTAAAAAAATTATATTATTCACTGAGGATTCTATACTTTCCCATCCTTTATCACATGAAAGAAGTAGGATCATTAGCCTTATGTTACTTTTTATGTTTTCTATTTGTTTATGACCTTACTTTTGAAACACAGGAGGGATTCCTTGCAATGAAAACCTAGAATTCTGTAAATTTATGAGAATTTTCACACTTGTTTCCACATGATCCACATAAAAAACTAGCAATAAATCATGTAAAATTGTTTGAGTCACTTATTTATGCATGCTTTCTTAGTGCTTACAATACAGTGATGGGGACAGGGTGAAGACAGATTTTAATCAAGTAAATAAATAAATGATTACATTACTACAATCAAGAAAGGTCCCAGGAAGTATGACAGTACAATTAAATAAGAGCTTATAACAAGGAAATCTGACCCAGTTTGGGGGGTCAGGGAAGTTTAACATTGAATTGAAATCTGACTGATGATTAGAAGCTAGCCCCATAAAGGCAGAGAAAGCGCACATCAAATGAGGGAACATCATATGCATAGGCTCTGAGGGGAGGAAGAAGCAGTGAGTTTTGAAAACCTCATAGGTTTGAGCATAGAGAGTGAGGATGACAAGGACGCCAAGGAAAGTAGGCTGGACCACATTATACAGACCATACATCATTATTTTTATTTTAGGAATGATGGTCAAGCAAGATGGGGTCATATCAACAGATTTGTGTTTTGAAAAGTTCCCTCTGGCTACAGTATAGAGAAGTTGTTGCAGGGACCCAGGAAGGATGCATGGAGAATAGTCAGGAAGCTGTTGCTATATTTAGTATGGTAGTCATGGAAGAAGAGAGAAGTGAATAGATTTGGTGCATATTGAGGAGGTAAACTCAGTAGGACTTGCTGAGAGATTAAAATGGGAAGTGATGGGAAATAAGGTTTCAAGGTTAAATCCTTGAACCTAGGTGTTTGAGATGTCCAATTGGATAAATGATGGTTCTTTTGCTAAGAGAGGTCTGGGTTTGGGCAAATTGTGAGCTTGGTTGGATGATGTTAATATTTAGGGGTATATGGCATAACAGGAAGGTGACTGGATGTATAGGTTTGGAAAACCAAGGAAAGACCTGGATGAAAGATATGAACTTTTTTCTTTCTATTCTAAACATTCTTTATTTTGGAGATGTGAAAAGGGACATTTTATTCAATGCAAAACATGTCAAGAAATTAGAAGCTAAATAATTATGTTTTCTTACCTGAAATTTAGAGAATTTCTAGCTTACAGAAAAAACACTTTCCCATATATTGTGATCAACTCCTAATTTTTTAAAATTAGAGAAATCGTAGATTTAACAGTCATGCAGAAAGTACAGAGTTCCCATATTCCCCCCTTACACACACCATTTTCCCTAATATTAGTAATATTCCCTAATATTGCATTAGTATGGAACCTTTGTTACAACTGATGAAACAATATTATTATTATTATTATAATTATGCTATTAGCTATAGTCCATAGATTTCATTAGAGTTAACTCTGTATAGTATGGTGCTGATTTTTTTAAAATTTTTATTCTAGTAACATATGTACAACCTAAAATTTTCCCTTTTAACAACATTCTAAAATACCATTCAGTGGTGTTAATTATATTCACAACGTTGTGCTACCATCACCATCATCCATTACCAAAACTTTTCCATCACGCCAACAGAAACTCAGTACCAGTTAAACATTAGCTTCCCATTCCCTACCCCGATCCAGACCCCTGGAAATCTGTATTCCAATTTATGACTCTATGAATTTGCTTATTCTAGTTATTTCAGATCAGTGAGATGATATCCCTTTGTGTGTGGCTTATTTCTCTCAACACATGGTAGCATGTAATGGAAATTCATTCTTTTTTATGGCTGAATAATATTCTATTGTATTTATTCAGCACAGTTTGTTTATCCATTCATGAGTTGATGGACACTTGGGTTGCTTCCACCTTTTGGCTACTGTGAATACCTCTATGAGCATTAATATACATAATTCATTATGTACTGAGTTCCTGCTCTCAATTCTTTTGCATATACACCTAGAAGTGTGATTGCCAAATCATATGATAATTCTGTGTATAACTTTCTGAGGAACTGCCAAACTGTCTTCTACGGTGGCTGTACCATTTTACCTTCTATGAAAAGTTAAAAAGCACTTCTATTTCCCCATTTACTCTCCAATACTTGCTTTTTTTAAATAGTAGTCATTCCTAAATAGATATGAAATAGTATCTCATTATGGTTTTGATTTGTATTTCCCTAATGGCTATTGATGTTAAGCATCTTTTCATACACTTATTGGCTATTCATATATCTTCTTTGGATAAATGTTTATTCAAGTCTTTTGCCCAATTTTAAAAAATTATTGATATATATTCACATACTATGTAATCATCCAAGGTATACAATAAATGGTTTACCATATCATCATATAGCTTTGCATTTATCATCACAATTGACTTTGTTTTCTTTTTTGTGAAAAATAACAAATTTACAAAAAAGCCATATATTTCAAAGCACATTGCGACCATTAGTTATAGAACAGATTTCAGAGTTTGGTATAGGTTACAATTCTACAATTTTAGGTTTTTACTTCTAGCTGCTCTAAGATACTGGAGACTAAAAGAAGTATCAATATAATGATTCAGCAAACACACTCATTTGTTAAACCCTACCTTCTCTGTATAACTCTCCACCATCACCTTTGATCCTTCTTCTGCTCTTTAGGGGTATTTGGGCTATGCCCATTCTAACATTTTCATGTTGGAAGGGGCTGTCAGTAATATGGGATAAAGGAATGGAACTAGTTAATGTTCTGGAGAGGCTGGCCCCTCTACATTTCGGGATTTATCTGGTCCAGGGACCATCTGGAAGTGGTAGGTTTCTGGTAAGTTGCCCTAGTGCGTGGAATCTTTGTAGAATCTTATATAGCACTCTAGGTGTTCTTTAGGATTCTTTTGCCCATTTTTTAATTGTGCTGTCTTTTTCTTGTTGAGTTGTAGGATTCTTTATATAGTCTGGATATCAAACCTTTTTAAGATATGAGGTTCCAAATATTTTCTCCCATTCTGTAGGCTGTGTATTTCCTTTCATGAGGAAGTCCTTTGTTGCACAAAAGATTTTAATTTTGAAGTCCAATTTACCTATTTTTCCTTTTTTTGTTCATGCTTTTGGTATAAAGTCTAAGAAACCACTACAAAGAAAAGGTCCTGAAGATGTTTCCCTGTTTTCTTCTAGGAGTTTTATAACTTTGGTTCTTATATTTAGGTCTTTGATCCATTTTGTGTTAATTTTTGTGTATGGTGTGAGGTAGAAGTCCACCTTCATTCTTTTGCAGTTTTCCCAGCACCATTTTTTAAAGAAACTGTTGTTTCCCCCATTGAGTGGACTAGGTACCCTGCCAAAAGTCAGTTGGCCACAAATATGAGGGTTTATTTCTGAACTCAATTCAATTCCATTTTACATGTCTGACCTTGTACCAGTATCATGCTGTTTTGATTAATGTAGCTCTGTAATAATTTTTAAAA
The DNA here is from genome assembly GCA_004026745.1 of Myrmecophaga tridactyla. Classification (NCBI taxonomy): domain Eukaryota; kingdom Metazoa; phylum Chordata; class Mammalia; order Pilosa; family Myrmecophagidae; genus Myrmecophaga; species Myrmecophaga tridactyla. The sequence continues at coordinate 3,603 of PVIY010018872.1, read as the reverse complement.
TCTAGAAGTGTGAGTCCTCCAACTTCATTCTTTTTTCATTATAATTTTGGCTATTCGGGGTCCCTTACCCATCCATATAAATTGATGGACAGCTTTTTCCATTTCTGTAGAGAAGGCTATTGGAATTTTTGATTGGAATTATACTGAATCTGTAAATTTGTGGGTAGAACTGACATTTTAACAATAGTCTTCCATTTCATGAGAATAAAATGTCCTTCCATTTATTGAAATCTTCTTTGACGTCTTTAGCCAACGTTTTGTAGATTTCTGTGTATAATTCCTTTATATCCTCGTTTAGATTTATTCCTAGATATTTGATTCTTTTAGTTGGAATTGTAAATGAAATTTTTTCTTGATTTCTTCTTCAGATTGTTTCTTAATAGTGTTTAGAAATGTAACTGATTTTTGTGTGTTGGTATTGTACCTTTCCACATTGATGAATTTATTTGTTAACTCTGGTAGCTTTGTTGTGGATATTTCAGGATTTTCTATATATGAGATAATGTTATCTGCACATAGAGAGAGTTTTGTTTCTTCCTTTCCAAGACATTTGGATGTCTTCTATTTCTTTTTCTCACCTGATTGCCCTGGTTAGACCTTCCAGTACAATGTTGAACAGCAGTGGTGACAGTTTGCATCCTTGTCTTGTTTCTGATCTTAGAGGGAACGCTCCCAGTCTTTCACCATTGAGTGTATGTTTGTTGTGTATTTTTTTCATATATGCCCTTTATCAGGTTAAGGAAGTTTCCTAGTTCTCTATGAAAAAGTGATGCTGGATTGTGTCAGATGCCCTTTCTTCATCAATTGAGATGATCATGTGTTTTTACCCCTTTGTTCTATTAATGTCATGTATTACAATAATTGATTTTCTTATGTTGGACCACTCTCGTGTGCCTGAGATAAATGCCACTTGATCATGGTGCATAATTCTTTAAATGTACAGTTGGATTCAGGTTGCTAGCATTTTGTTGAGGATTTTTGCATCTATATTGACAAGAGATATTGGTCTGTAATTTTCCTTTCTCATGATATCTTTATTTGGCTTTGGTTTGAGGATGATGCCAGCCTTATAAAAAAGAGGGAGTGCTCCCTCCTATCCAACATTCTTTTTTAAGAGTTTGAGCAAAATTGGTGCTAATTCTTCTTAGACTGTTTGAGAAAAATCACCTGTGACGCCATCTATCTGGTCCTGGGCTTTTCTTTGTTGGGTGTCTTTTGTTGTTGTTGTTGTTGTTGGGTGGCTTTCGATGACTGATTCAACCTCTACTTGTTATTAGTCTATTGAGATCTTCTATTTTTTCTTGTGTCAGTGTAGGTAGTTTGTGTGTTTCTAGGAATTTGTCTGTTTCATCTAGGTTATCTAATTTTCTAGGGATATAGTTGCTCATAGTATCCTCTTACAATCCTTTTTATTTTTGTCGATCAGTAGTAATGTCCCCCTTTTCATTTCTAATTTGTTACTTGCATGCTTTCTGTTTTTTTTTTGGCAGTCTAGCTTAAGGGTTGCAGATTTTATCAATCTTTTCAAAGAACAACTTTTGGCTTTATTGATTCTCTCTATTGGTTTTGTTTTTTTAATTCTGGATTTCATTTACATCCACTCCAATCTTTTTTTCATTCTTTCTATTCACTTTGGGTTTAGTTTGCTCTTCATTTTGTAACTCCTCCAGTTTTGAGGTTAGTTCTCTGATTTGAGATCTTTCTTCTTTTTAAATGCACACATTAATCGTCATAAATTTCCCTTTCAGCACTGCCTTCCCTGTATCTTGTAAGTTTTGGTATGTTGTTTTTTGTTTTCATTCATCTCAAGATATTTCCTACTATCCTTTGTTATTTCTCCCTTAACACATTGTTTAGGAGTATGTTAATTTCCACATATTTGTGGATTAATAATTTCTCCTTTGTTATTGATTTCTAGCTTCATTCCACTGTGGTCTAAGAAGTAATACTGTATGGTTTCAATATCTTTAAAATTATTAAGACTTGTTTTGTGACCTAACATATGGTCTATCCTAGAGAATGATCCATGCGCAGAAGAGAAGAATGTGTATTCTACCGCTGTTGAGTGAAGTGTTCTACATATGTCTATACCTATCAATTATAGATATATGTCTGTATCATATGTCTATATCTATCAGTTATATCTAATTGGTTTAGATATCAAGTCTTCTATTTCCTATAGGCCTCTAGTATGTTTTTTATTTGGTCAACAGAGTCTGTAATCTCTGTTTTATCTGCTATTTTTCTATTTATTCTTTAAGTTCCTCTTTATGCTCTTCTACTGTCTTCTCAATCTCCTTTATGTCATTAGCCATCCCACTTTATTAAGCTGAGTTATATGAACATCTTCAATTAGTTGTTCCAGAGTCTGTGTCTCCTCTAGTGTTTTAATTTGGTCCTTAAACTGGGCTATATCTGTCTGCATTGTGATATGCTTAGTGATCTTCTGTTGTTTTAGCTGTATGTAAATATCATGGATTGATTTACTTCGGGAGTTGATTTCCTTCAGTAGGATGCAGGGTACAGGGCTGGGCACAACAGTCTATGATGCATTGCAGCACAGGTATAGGTGCAGATTGGCGACGTTACACTGGTGCTTGTGAACAAGGGCGCCCAGCGACCAGGGAGGATGTAGCCGTGCGGGTTCACAGGTCTGGGGGGCGTAACCCTGGTGTGCACTGGTCTGGGGCAGGGAGCCCTTTGTGCACATGTGCAGAGCTATGGCAACAGGTCTGTCTTCATGGGCTGGGGGCAGATGTGACCCAGCTGCACAGGTCAGCGCTTTCTCAGAGCTGGGAAGCCGTGACTGAGGGCTGTGCACATGCGCAGGTCTAGGAGCGCTGTAAACTGATGTTCCCAGAGCTCAGGGGGAACAGATTGAGGCTGTGCGACACTATGGGCTGGCGGCAGGTGTAACCTGGGTATTGAGGTTTACACTCACAGCCTCCATGCGCTGGCAACGTGCAGGGAGCACGGAGGGGAGATAGTGCTCAGGAGGGGTGCAGAAGAAGTGGGTTGGGCTGCACTTGGGGTGGGGGTGTGGGGCGGTATGTGCTCTGGGGCTTGGTGGGGCGGGGGCGCTTGGAGAGCGAGGAGTGGGGGCAGGTGTTGGGCTTCAGGTGAGTGGGGTGTTGGGTGAGTGGGGTGTTGGGTTATGGAGCTGCGCTGATGGAAGTAGCAAGGAACACAGCTTGGCTCACTTCCTAGTCCAGGTCTCCCTGTCTGTGTGCTCCTGCGGCTCCAGCTTCAGCGCCAGGCTCCAGTTCTCTGCCTCTCAGCTCCCCAGACCCTGGAACCAGGGCCACCCATTTGGTGCAGAAGTCTCCCCCAGGTCAGCTGCACTCTTTTTTTTTTTTTTTATAAACTTTTTTATTAATTAAAAAACTTAACAAAAGAACATTAAAATATCATTCCATTCTACATATACAATCAGTAATTCTTAATATTATCACATAGTTGCATATTCATCATTTCTTAGAACATTTGCATCGATTTAGAAAAAGAAGTAAAAAGATATCAGAAGAAGGAATAAAATGATAATAGAGAAAAAAAGATTATACATACCATACCCCTTACCCCTTGCTTTCATTTATCACTAGCATT
>PVIY010018871.1:0-37377 GCA_004026745.1 Myrmecophaga tridactyla | reverse complement strand
TGAATGGATGCAAATGTTCCAAGAAATGATCATGATGATGAATATGCAACTATGTGATGATATTGTGAATTGCTGATTATATATGTAGAACGAAATGATCAAAATAGGAATGTTTGTGTTTATTTGGGGGTTTTTTTGTATTTAAAAAAAATAAAATTAAAAATTAAAAAAAAAGAGAATGTTTGGGGCTGGCCCAGTAAGTCCACAGGAAGAGAAGAACTCTCCCTGAAAGAGGAAGATTTGCTTCAGAAGGCTGCAGAAGTCAACTAGGCCCCTGCGGACCTCAGAATAGAACCTCTGGCTACCTGGAGCTGCTTTCACTCCTCAGCCTCCTCCTGGCCTTCCTCCCCGTTTTCAAAATATTGTGCACAGGAAGGAAAAATCCCTGGGATCTGACTAATTGGTCTTGTGGTTTGGAACAAGTGAGAGGTGACCTTTGTTCTTGCTATGGCAACTATTTATAGCTCTCTTGCTTATCAGTTAAGTTCCTCAAGTAATATATGACACATGGTCATTCATTTGTCTGTGAATTATTGGTACATCATTATTCTGACTCACATTCTGTCTGAGGCAGTGGCCCTTCCTATGGAACTCCATTCCCCTGCTCCCTATTAACTGCCCCTCTCCAACACACATGTGGAACAGCTTTCTCATTGCCCAGAATCACTGGCCTGGTGGCCTGCCTCCCTACAACATTAAGAATTCCAGAAAGGCAGAGACCAAATATTTTTTACCTGTGTACTCTTGGCTCTATACACACACACACACACACACACATCTACACATATTAAAGTTTAATGAATGGCTTTGGCAATATAAGGAATTACAGAAAGATTCCTGCAGGGTGGTGAGGACAGTCAGAAAAGAAGACGCTGTGGTTAATGGAGCCCTTTCATTCTCAGTGCAGTAGTTACTTAGTGCACAAGTGCCTCATGGTGTGTCACTAAATGTGTGATGTGCTGGTAAGGGATGGGCAAAAAATCAGAGCACCTCCTTTTAAAACTCATGCTCTGGAAACCTGTGTTTGTTGGGATAATGAAGAGAAAAACCTTATGTAATCTTAGAAACTTGAATTTTAAAAGCAGCAGCCATTTAAGGAACTCAGCCCCAGAATCCAGGTGTGTTCTGTGCATCCCATGTCCCACTGTGACCAGATGGGAGGATTATAACACTGCCCTCCTGGTGTGGCCCAAAAGTATCCTCTGGAAAATGTTAAATGGTCTGTGTGAACTATGCACGGCTTTGAAGAATCCAAACTTGTTTCCATCCATCACCATGACCCCACATCCAGAGCTAACAACTCTACGGAGCTTTCTAATGGATGCGACTGATCTTGCCTAATTCTTTTATTTGTTCACCAAATTTTTATTCAGTAGCCTCTCTTGCCAGGCGCTCATTGTTCTCTCATGCTGGTACATTAATAAACAAAACAGAGAAATCTCAACCCTCCTGGAGCTTATATCCTAGTGGGAGGAGATAGTGCATGGAACAAAGGCATAAATTACATGGTTTATTAAAGGGTGTGATCTTGGGGTCATGGAGCTTGGGATAAAGGGGGTCCCTAGGACAGTGAAACAGGGCAATCAAACAAAGCTCTGTGCGTCTGCACCTGCATTCCTACCAGAGAAGAAACTCTCTTCCAAGGAAACCAATTACAACCCATGCCATCTATAAAATCCATAGCATTGCTATAAATCGGACAGTGACTCTGAGTAAAAACCTCAAGCAAAAACCAAATGAAACACCAACCCAGGGAAAATCAAGAACAGCAAATGACTGATGTAGTAATAATTCATTATCATATGTATACTTTGGGCTCTTGTTCCTTCAAAGTGGCCAAAACGAAATTCTAGGACAGGCACATCCTAAAAATTTTTTCCTAAAAAAGAGGAAAGCAAACCCTTTTTTTCAGATGGGACAATTGATTGTAGTTTGATAGAATCCTGAAATGAGGCTGTTTGCCCATTCATATTTTCAATTTAACCATCAGACACAGCATTGCAGGTCAGTGGTACCAAACAGCTGTGCGAGAGTGCCTCCTTCTGCTGAATTGACTAGAGCTGTAGATCTAGGTATCATCACCCATCTTTTAATTTGACCAGAGAGAGAGAGAAGTACGGGGTTCTGGGGACAGGGCTCCATCAACATGACTGGGGCACCCACAGAGAACCAGGCCCTCCTGATCCGCAGCCTCATCATGTCCCATAGCCTCAGCCCAACTGGGGCCAGAGTGCACCCTGGGGCACCTCAGAGTTTCCAAGGTACACCCTGGGGAATGCGCTAACGGAGCAGTCCTCTGCTTACATAAAGCTTTTCAGCACCACATTCACAGCCCAGCAACCAAGCTCCCTGCTCGCTTTGCTCCAACTTTCTCAACCCCCAGTGACAGGGTCTGGCCAAGAAGGTGTGGGCAGGGCCTCCAGCCTGGAAGGTATTTCAGGCTGCCTTATACAAAACCCAGGTACAAATTCCTGCCCTGCCTTTGTAGACATATCAGTCCTAAAAACACAAAAGGTCCCAGGACCATGACAGCTAGGGCTTCTCCCACCTACGTGACCAGATTCCACAAGGTCCCCAAGCCCAGCAGAGGGATTCGCAGAACTGATACACTCCCTATGTGAGCAATCTCCATTCCTGAACCACTCTATTCCAGCTTGCTCTGCTGCTAGTCTCCCTGGCTTAAGGTCAATCTTCAAAGTCCCCAGATGTGCCTAGCAAGCCACAAGATGAGGTTACCAACAAGTCACATAGCAGTGCATTTTAACACCGGTGCATTTTTATGTCCTGCCCAATACGTTACTGCCATCCACTTAGTGACAGGAGCAATGCTGGGTCCTGGAAACACAATGTCTGCTAAGACTTCAAGCCTCTGTCTTCAAGGGGCTCCTGGCTGGTGGAGCAGACAGACAGCTAAAGAAACCATTTCAACACAAAACTATAGGGACCCTGGGAGGACAGGGTACAAAGTGCTGAGAAAGCAATGAGGACAGTGCAGGCACGCACTCCTGGGGAACACGGGGCCTGGAGCAGACATCCTGCAATGCACATTTGGCCAGACCTTGGGCATTTAAACAATGAACGTGGGCATTTACTGAAGACCCTGCTCACCTACACTCCTCTCTCAAAGAAACTCAACATCGCTTGTCAAATAATATACTTTGCATGAGGGTTTTCGTCCAGGTAGCTGAAGCCTGCCTATCCAAGTATGCACTTTTTTTTAATGTTTTGAAAATATAAGGCATTTCTGCCTGCTTAGTACAGTGATCAGAAGGACATTTCCAATGGACATCAGACTGTGCCAAGTGTCAGCTTTGTGTCTAGTTTAGTCCTGCCAGCAACCCAGGTTAGGAATAGCATGTGCACTCTTTAGATGAAGCACAGGGGTCCAGGAAAGCGCAGTTACTTGCCCAGTGACCTGAGTGGGCAAAGGGCCATGCTGGCATGATACCCAAGCTCTGCCCAGCTCCACAATTGTGTTTAATGTCGCCACTGTGCCCTTTGACCAGCTCCTTCTTATTGAGGGAAAATTCCTCAACAATTCAGGTCTCCGTGCCAGTCCTGAAAAAAAGGCCCGATTTTCCTTCTGCTATTCACAGCCTTAGGGTCTGACTGGGGAGTGGCCCCTCCATGGGGTTACTGGCCTAGACCCTCTAATAAGCAGCCCCTTCACACCTCCCTCTCCTTTGAATGGGGAAAGCCAGACACCCAATTGGCCTGCAGGTGCTAAGGGCTCACAGCCATTCGGTAGCTTTGGAGCACACCCACGTGGCTTTCTGTCTGGCCCATCTCAACTCTGACCTTTGAGCAAATGCCTCCCAATGCAATCTGGTTCTTGTGATACTTTTCTATGATGAAAGGAAATACTGTGCTCCTGGGTGATTTCTTGGTTAGATTTACCTTCCTTGGTGGTAAGGAGTCAATGTTTCTTTAGCTTTCAGGTTTTTTGGACACCATTCATGCCTGACCAATGGAGCTGCAAACTGAGCAGATACCCGCCCAACAGTGATCCAGGCTCAGGTAAGGAGCCCGATAGCAAGAAAAGAGGAAGACCACCCGGAAGATCCTCCTACCCACCAACAGCTAATTATTCTCCATGACTCTGTGGATGCCCATTGGGGGTGGAAGGGAGGAAGACCCCATGCCCCAGAGAGCAGATGTGGGATTTTTAGCCAGCCAACCTCCCATCCCAAACAGCATCTTTCTGCCCTGTAAAGCCATACGGAAAGAGTCTCAGACAGGAGTCATGAGGATTGGAGGAGAAAGAAGAGCTGGGTACCTACCTTCCGTGGATCCCCAAGGCTCATCCAGTCAGTGCATCTGGAGGACTACAGCTGGGTCCACATGCCATTCTCATTACCCCTCCCAAAATCCCAGCAAGCTAACGAGCATCCTGTTCTAGGCATGGGGAAACTGAGTCACAAAGGGGTCACATCACGGGTGCAGAGTTTTACAGAGAATAAACTCCAGTCACCTGGATTGCAAATTCCATGTTCTTCTTTTGATAGGAACTGTTTTCCCCTTTCTCACCAGAAGGAGGACCATAAGGAACTAGGGTGTCCAAACACATTAAAAACTGGGAGACAAGCAGGCTCCCCCTAGCCCACCACAGGAAACCCAAGAGAAGGACACATGGCCTTCCCCAAGACAAGCTTTCCTCATGATGCAGAGAGGGGCCTTGTTTGAGAATCACTTTATGACCTTCTCTCAGTTATAATCTGGAGTCTAATCTATAGTTACCAAGGACAACCACAAACAAACAAGTCTGCACCTGGCCCCACACCTGGTTACGTGGGTTCCTAGAGCACACTACTATTGATAACTTTGTCTCCAAGTCAGAAGATCAACAGAGCTGAGGCAGGACCAACTTGAGGGCTTTACAACCAGTTATGACTATTTACACCCAGTTATGACTATGTCCGGGGACTGTGTGTGTGTGTGTATGTATGCACGTGCAACAAAGCTCAGTGCTGAAGTGTCATTACCTTAAGTGAATGACAGGGCAACCAGCAAGAGTTTCCTGTCTCAGGAGATGTTTTCACACACTGTCTCCTCTACCTCCCACAGTAACCCTGAGGGAAAAGTAGATACCGTGCAGATGTGGAAACCCCTACCCTACTGACATGAAAAGCCAAGTTCTGAGGTTAAGATCTTTCACATGAGGAATGAGACAGACTTGTAAAATCCGACCTGGGGCCTCCTTGCTTAACCCCTGATTATAGGAATGGGAGAGAGAAATTACAATTCAACTCTCCAAGTGCTTCACAGAGATCGTTTTCGTTTTTTTATTAATCCTAGACAAGAGTGAACTCTGCTGCTTTGTGCTGCTGCTCCTGATTAAATTTTACTTTAGGTAAAGCCATATAAAGAATGACATTCTCCACCCGTTTCTCTAATATGCATATGTTTTATTGATGCATGGTATTTTACTGTGTGCACAGAATAAAGGTGAATTTCAGTTCAACTTTTTCTGAATCATCAAAAATTCCAATTGTGCTAGGCCAAATGAATGAATGTCACCGCACAGAAACTTGGAGAGAGAAGCAAAAATAGACCCAAGTTCGTGGCATGCATTCACATGTTTAGCCGCTACGCTGAAGACCTGCCTGGTGAGTTGGCCTCTCCCCCTGCCATTTTTCCCTACGTGTTCTCCAGGTAATTCTGCCCATCAATAAATTCTCCACATTCTGGCATTGAGCTGATAAGCCAGATGGCATAAACAAATCTTGTTCATGCCAAGGTTTTGGAAAGGCAGATGAGCTCAGCAGTCTCAACCAATAGGTACTAAATAATCATCAAATAAACACACACACCTAAAAGAACCCCATCTTCTATTACTCAGGTATAAAAGAAGCTCAAACAAGGTAGAGAAGAAAGGACTAAGCAAGACTTAACCTCCACCCTACAGACGAGTTAGAAAGCAGTATGCTGAGTGAAGCCAAGTAAAAAGGTAGCACTCTAAGTACACTCTAAGTAAATAATATTTTATCGTAATATAATTTTAATTATTTTAATCGCAGTATTTTGAGTTTTAAGATAATTTGGGAAAAATGTGGAGTGAAGTTTGTTCCTGTTTTATCTTTTTAAAATCAATTCTTTATGAAGGAAATTCATGGTGAAATCAAAATAGCAGTACTCTCTTTTTCAAAATCACATGTTGCCTTCTGTCTCTCAGGCCCTGAACTGGGCACTGGGGAAATGGATACAGACATAAAATGTTTCCTGGTCCCTGGGACCTGGGAACAGGGATGCTTCCCCAATCTCTACATAGAGTGGCATTATGATTGGAAAGAGCTTGTTTTGAAGGGGCACTTTTATTATTTTTCAGCTTCTCCTTCTTACTTTGTATGCTACTGATCAAAAAAAGCCAGATGTTTTTGTTTGCCCATTACATAGGATTGAAAAAAGATAAGTTATTCAATTATTTTTATTTTCATTATTATCATTTATTATAAGTGGAATGGTTGAGTTATGATAAAAGTCTTCTCCTTAGTGCTGACACCATGTCAGTGGACATAACAGCAGAAATAGCTGCAATCGAGTTACATTAAAGCCAATGGCAGAATTAAGGTCAACACAGAATGTTATGGAATGTTAGCAGGAGACTAGGGAGGGCTGACAAAGATGGCGAAGGCAGCCCATTTCACTCCTTCAAGGGTGGTCACGAAATGTTCCTCTGGGGTGAGCGAGCTCCAATAAGGAGAGGACAGAGACGCAGGAGTAGCCTTTTAACACAAACCTCAGAGAACGGCTGGAGTCTCTAAAAGTAATGGCTGCACAAAACGAGGACAGTCAAGACTTTATTAACTTTATTTGCTTCCTTCAAGAGCTTTTCCTTAACTCTGCTTCTGTATGCTCTTTGTCAAGCCTGACCCTGGAATCCCTAATTAGGTGCACATTCCTCAGTTAGCTCTGTTATCCTGCTAAGCATTAAAGCCCAATTTAGCCTGTTCTAATCCCCATGAGAAAACATGCCTCCCTGAGAATGCAATTAAACCTTCTCAATCCTGCATGCCACAGATGGGGGAGTGGAAAAGAAGCAGAAGAAAAATGAGTGGAATCGTCTTATTATACTTGACTCTTAAAGTTTAACAGGCAGCTTGTGAAGATTATTTCCCCTAGAAAGTCTGGGGAAAATATAATAAACCAGGAGCCCCGGGCTTTCTGGATTCTCAGTCTGGGCTCTCCTCGCCTCTCTGGGCCTCAGTTCCCTCCACCAAATGACAAGTAACCGTGAGGGTTTCTCCTAGTTCTATGATTCCAATCATTTTTTTTAGAAAAAAAAATAAACAAAACCAAACGGGCGTGTGCCTATCCCCAATGTGATTAGCTAATGCTGTTATGCATTTCCTTTTGGACACTCATTTTCGTAGCATTTAACATAGAGTGTCGCTGTTTAATGCAGCTTCCTTTACCCAGTTGAGGACCAGACCCACAAGGCCAGGGCTGGATCTGTCCAGACTTCAGTCAAACATCAATCACCACTCACAGGGAATACAAGAGAACTAAAACCATAAAATCCTGCTCTGCATCCACTATTTCACCAATATTTGACCCCGATCAGAAATCGGAAGGTGTCTACTATTGGAATGATATCTTAAGAATTCTTCTCAAAGTGAATGAAAAGTACACTTTTTGGTACAACATGTACCCACTGTGTACACACTTGAGCAACGAGCATATAGGAGGACTGCCGATGAGCCAGCCCAGGGTCCTGTGAAAAAGTTTGTCCTACAAGAGCAGAGCTGGCAGGGACGGGAGACCTGGACCCAGAAGTTAAAAGCCCTGCTTAACATCACCCAGGTAATAAGTAAAGACACAAAATCAGGGTCTACAGATCTCTCTAGCAGGCCTTCATCAGATTCCTGCGTGTGAAATTACAAGAGAAAAAAAAATCACAATTTATAAAACACTAATGGCATGCCATGCTAAGGAACCAGAAGAAAAATTCAGAAGTCCAACTTCAGTGAAGAAAGATAAAAATTAACATTTAGGGGCGGCTGCCGTGGCTCAGCAGGCAGAGCTCCGACCTGCCGTGCTGGAGGTCTGGAGTTCGATCCCTGGTGCCTCCTGCCCATATGCAAATTAAAAATAATAATAATAATAATTAACATTTAGTTTAAGAAGTCTTTTAAAAATCTTTTATTCTTTTTTTTGATCATTCAAAATTCCAAGGATCAAGACTGAACTGCATCTAAATTATGGATCCATTTCCATGGGAAAAATCTTTTTCTCCATTCAGGGTCATTCTTTATGTCATGATCAGCTTGGAAATGTGTCATAAGGAATTTTGTAATGAATAATATAGTACCAAAATTAGTAGATGACTTCCACTTTACCTTATTAGAACCGACAGATGTTTGCACCTCTACAATCCCATCCCTGCCCATGATTTCCAAAGCTTCACTGAGTGAGAGCTCAGTAGTATTTTCAAAGATGTATTTTCAAAGATGGCAGCATCACTTTGGCAATGAGGTAGAGTCAATCTCCCCTCACCCGGAATCTAGGCTTGCCCCATGAACTGTTATGGTCTAACTTCTAAAGCTGGGCCTTCAGAGAGCCAGAGCTTCTGCCTTGGCCTCTTGGAACCCTCATTCTTGGAACCCAGCTGTTATGCTAAAAGGAAGTCCAAGCAGCCACAAGGAAAGGCCTCCAAGGAGGAACCAAGAGCCGGCCAACAGTGCCAGCTGTGCTTCTAATCTGTAGTCAGCACCAACTCCCAAAAATGGAAATGAGAAGGCTTGGGACTTTCTAGCCATCCCAGTGACCCAGCCAACACTATGTGAGGCAAGGACTGCCCTGCCAACGCACAGAATCTGTCACAAGAAATAATCAATTTTTGTTGTTTTTTACCACTAAGAATGGGGATGATTAGTTTTGCTACAATAGATAACCGAAACAGAGCACAGGAGTTGAGCAAGAACTAGGGTGCCAGGATACTGGTAAAGCCCTGAGCATGTCCACACAAGTGCTGGGTACATGAATGTCATCCTTCACTGGCGACCCAACAGGGGGAAAAAGTTGAGCCAAACAGCTCTCAAGTACTTTAAAAAGCATAAGACAGTAATAAAACTGCCAAAGAAGTGAAGCAACTAGAACTTCCCAAGTAGAACTTCCTGGGTGCTGAATTAAAAAACAGATACAAAAGGGTTCAGAGTGACAAGGTAGATCGGAGATTATCTGGGGATGGGGTAGGGAAAGGGTGTTAGGAAATGGGAATTTTTGCTTGGAGGGTACAGACTGCTTAATAAAAGAACTCATAATATATGACTGCATTTAAAGTACACAAGTAGACAAAGCTAAACTACAGTGTTCTAGAGCGTGGCATATGCAAAAAAAGGGCACAGAGGGGCTTCTGGGGTTATTTTCTGTTTCTCCATCTGCACTGTGATTACCCAGATACGTTCACTGTAAAAACTCATCAAGCTATTAATGTATGTGACTTTTCAATTTTAAACAAAAGTTAATTTAAAAATATATATATTGATTTCAAGCCCCCTAGAGTCAGCTGCATTTGAAGAGATAAAGCTCAGCACTTGCATCAAGAGAGTGAAATATAAAGGACACTCCTTGTCTTCTCTCAGCCTACACCGATTAAATCACGCAGACCTTCCTCTCTAAACTTTTATGTTCCTCTTCTGTGAAATGGAGATATTACCTCTCCGGGTGGGTGTGAGATAAGAGAGATAATTAGAGACCATTTATGACGCAATTGCATAAGATAAATACCATGAGATTTGAGTGGAAGGTCGGGGAGAAGGTACCCCTTCGTAAGATGGCAGAAAGACGAATTAAGAAAAATCTCAATGGACCATGAGAACTTAATGGACTTGGCCTGTCTCTCCTGAAGCACAAATTCCACAGTATTATCCAGACTTTATACTTCCTGGGGCAGATTTCTGATGACACAGCTGCAGTAAAAAGATGGGTAATGTAAAGATATTTTAACAGAAGTAAAAACAGACCCCCTGCTCCCCCACCCCTTCCTCTTTAACCAGGAGACCAAAGAGCCATTAGAGCTTAAGATGACAAGTCTAAGGGGAGTGATTAAAACTCTGAGTCCACCGACATCTGGGAATTGCCCTTGCCACGATGTTGATAGCCACACGTCCCTGTCCGTCATGGTCATTTCCTGAGAGTAATTCTATACGCTCCTGAGAAGGACATTTTGGATGACATGCTTCACAAGGTTAACATTTAGAATGACTCAACTGGTGGTCGCAAGCAGGCCAAGGAACATATTTGTCTTCAACGTATTCATGTTTCAAATAAAAGTTAAAACACTGAGCTCCCAAGAAGGGTATGGGGTCTGCCGAATGAGGACCTTAATTATCTTCAATAAAGCGGGCTGCCTTCCAGATGACTTCCCAGAAACTTCTACATTCCATGCGCAAATTACGAGAATATATCATCTTGTGTCTGCTCAACAGCAGTTTTTGAATTTGCTGTTCTAGCCAAACTTGCCCCAAGCAAATCAACCCTTGGCTTTCTCAAGGACTGCTCCCAATACTCCTGAGAGACAAAATGGATCCCCACCAAGGAGGAAAGGCATCCGCACTGGGTGAAAACATCCCCATATACAGGTGTGTGGCCAGTGGGCACAGGCTGGGTGTCAAGAGTAGACCTTCGTGCAGGACACGGGCCCACAGCCTGGCACTGCAGGCCACCAGGCCACTCACTTCTCTTGTCATCCCTCAATTCCAGGCAAAACAGGCCCATTCCCAGCTCCCTCAGCCTGTTCCAAATCTCCCAGTTTTTGAGCCTTGGCTTCAGCTGTTTCCTTTGCCTAGTAAGCCCCCATTCTCACTTCTTCCCTCCGCAAGAGTACCCATACTTCAAAGGACAAATTTAAAGGTTCCTCCTTCTTCGGTAGACTACAGATCAGACGTGCTGTCTCTCACCACAAAGTCCTCCCCTTCCTCTCTCGCCAACTCCAATCCTCAGTCGCTCTCTCCCTTCTCTACATCGTGGTACAGTCATCCATGTTTGCGTCTCGTCTCACTTAACCCTCCCAAATGAGGTAGCTGCTAAATGTCACCCAACTTAAAGCCACACACGTCCTTTAAACAGAAGAGGGTGCTGGCCAGGACGTCTTCGTAGACAAGGAGCTGTGGGTCAGAACACTCTCCCTTCAGACTTCCCAAGAGGGCAGCTTTATTAAAGCTCAGAATCGCGAAAAGTTCTGTGTTAAAGGTGAAGAGTTGGAAGAAATAAAATAATGAGTCGCTCTAAAGTTTCCACACAAATGAAGTGTGTGCTTTTGTTTTTTTCTCAAAGGGACGAGCTTAGAAACAAATATGATCCCCATGAGCTTGATAACAACCACCTTCTGGTTGCAAAGAAAAAGGTCTAAGTAGGTAGTAATATTAAATAATGTACTATTTTCAGTTTTTAGAACGAGTGGCAGTCCCAGCATATTCCTTGGAGCAGGACATGTATACTTTGAACAATGCCAGCTTTATGTGATGAAAGGGTGATTTCCAGGCATCAGGCTACTGAATACAGGACAGCCTGACAACTCGTGTTGGATCTGAGACTCACGCATTAGGCTGGTTCTTACAATGACAGGAGGGCTCTCAGGGAGCAAAACATTGGGCAGATAACAAAGGCTAATGTTACTCACCCTCCCACTCTCCTCCTTCCGACAAGGCCAAAGAGTATACAAAGGTCAATTCCACTGCTGAGATTTCCATTTGAAACCAGCTACAGGCTCTTCAGATCAAATCCTAGATTTCTACTGACCTTTTGTTAATGATAATACAGAGAAAGTACAAACCTTCAGGGAGGGGCTGTAGGTCCCTTAAGTAAAACTGCCCTTCCAGGGCTCACTGCTGGTTCTCTTAGAGCAGTTGTCGGTAAAGAAAAGAACACAAATACACAACGGGCACACTGATCCAAACCTTTATTGGTCAGTGGTCCCTATCTCTCATTCATGTATTCATTCCACCATTAGTTAGAAAAAAAGGCTAAAGAAAAGGAACCTTCAAAGGACCAAAAGATTTTCTGTATAATAAAAGTTGCAGATCAAAATTTCTGATTTCATGAGACAAAAGAAAGTTTCAAGGGCTGAGAGATCTCAAACAGAGTCCAGAGGTTATCCTGGAGGTTATTCTTATGCATTATAAAGATATCCCCCTTTTAGTTTATGGTGTATTAGAGTGGCTGGAGGGAAGTGCCTGAAACTGTTGAGCTGTGTTCCAGAAGCCTTGATTCTTGAAGATAATTGTACAAAGATATAGGTTTAACAATGTGACTATGTGATTGTGAAAACCTTGTGTCTGATGCTCCTTTATCCAGGATATGGACAGATGAGTAAAAAAATATGGATAAATAATAAGGGGGACAAAGGGTAAAATTAATTGGGTAGGTGGAAATATTAGTGGTCAAAGAGAGGGAGGGGCAAAAGGTATGGTATGTATGAGTTTTTCCTTTCTATTTTTCTGGAGTGATGCAAATATTCTGAAAACTGATCATGGTGATGAACACATAACTATGTGATGATACTGTGAGCCAATGATTGTAAACCATGCATAGTATGGAATATATGTGTGTGAAGATTTCTCAATAAAAAGAAAAAATATATATACATATACATATTTTGCATTGGAAGGCACCAAGAATCAAACCCAGGTTTCCAGCATGGCAGGCGAGAACTCTGCCTGCTGAGCCACCATGGCCCGCCCACTAAAAATATTTTTAAAGAAAGAAAAAGTTAAAAAAAAGAAAAAGAAAGAAAGGAAAAATCCTGAGTTCATTATTCTGAAGATACTCAGAGCAGGGGAAGTATCTGGGCAGGGAAGGCTAATTGTACATTGCTCTATTAGGAACAGAAATCTGTCTGTAGGCTTTGGAAAGTCCCTAGAGGGGTGAAGAAGTGAATTTTAAGCAGATATGCTCAGAACCCTTGGCAGGAGTCAAATGCCAAGTGCACCCTGCTGGCTCCTCCTGATGCAGCAGGGAGAGACGTGTCAGGAGGTACTTCCACACTTGCAGGAAAATAAGTGGTAGGCACCTCCTGAATTCCAACTTAACTAAATGCTTCCACTGAAACAACAACAACAAAATGTGCATGGTAGAACTGAAGTTGTTTTTTACAAACTAAAAGCTGGAGGTGGGGACTGGAATGCGGAGTTAAATATTTTGACCCTGCTGCTAAAAATGTGGCTGAAGGAAGGAGAAATATTTTTAATAAGCCTTTCCTCCCAAAGTAGCTACAGAAAAACACAACCAGCAACTTGAGCCAAGATCTTCTTGATGATGCGACATTAAGCAATTTCAAAATAAGAAGGCACGAAAATGCATGCACAAGGACCCCAAAGCCCCCCACCTCCAAATAAGCACACCTGTGGACCCCAGAAAGCATATGTTTGTGCTCTATTTAGGGTCCTAAAGTAAGCTCTTGTCACCTTCTGTTCCCAAGGGGCTACAGCCCAGTCTGGGGCAGCTGTCCAGGTACATGTGCTCTAACAGTTCAAGGGAGGCAAGGGCTAGGAAAGGATACCACAAGGCAAGGTGGAAAGGTCTGCAGGTATGATGGAAATCTGTCTATGGGCTTTGGAAAGAAATATGAAGTCCTAACCCCCAGCACCTTAGAATGCCATCTTTATTTAGAAATCAGGCTGCAGCAGATAGAAGTAGTTAAATTAAGGTAAACTCATACTGGAGTAGGGTTGGCCCTTATTCTAACAGGGCTGGAATCACTCTAAGAAGAGAAGAGACCCAGAGACACAAAGAGACAGAGACACACAGGAGAGGAGAGGCTGGGTAGAGATGGAGGAAGCCGAGACTGAGGGGCTGCAGCGCCAAGAAACATCAAGGATGGCTGGCAACCACCAAAGGCTGGAAAAGGCAAGGACTCTCCCCAGCAGGTTTCAGAAGGAGCATAACCCTGACAACACTTGCTTTCGGACTCTGGCCTCAGGAACTGAAAGAAAAAACATTTCTGTTTGCTCCAGAAGCCTTAGGAAACTGAGACTAAAGGATAATGATGAGCCTGCGGCAAGAGGAGTTCGCCGCATAATGGGGGTGGGGGCAGGGTAGACACACACTATACATTCTGAACAGAAAAATGAATGGTGATGAGAAAAAGGAGCTAGTAAGAAAAGAAAAATGTGTCAGAAAAAGGGAACCAATCAAACAGATGTCTCTCATATGGGGGGAATAAAGAGTTTGACATCTCCTAGAGAGAAGCCAGAATCTTCTAGAGATGAGACAAGGAGCCAGTGGAGAAGGAGAGACTGGAGACCTGCAAGTCTCATGACAACTGGAGGCCAGTCCATCGAGAAGTGGGGCACCTCTTCTCCAAGAACCCCAGGTGATGGGATGGCGTGAATATGCTATTTATCATCAGAACTAGAACCCATGGGGTGCTGAAGCCGTATCGTTACGTGTTCAGGAATTTTGCAGACTGCTTAATGTCATTCTGGCAACTTCAAACAAGCCACAGAAGGAGCATTTTCACCACAGATATTGGCAAATGCTAAAAATCAGTCCCTTCCACAGCCAGTTAGAAGCATGCAGGCCATTGTCTGGAAACCTGAAAAGAGAGAAGGTGGGTGCTATTGGTGGTCCCACAGGACCAGCATGAGAAAACTGGAGTTGTCTTTGAAAACCAGGATGTGGGGCCACTCTCTAGAAGAGGGCCTCTGGTTCCCGATGTCGGGAAATAATGAGCCTGCCCCTCCCAACTAACCATATTGAACTGCTTTCAAGCTGGGTCCAGCTGAGTTAAAGGCATTAATTAAGCCAATCAAATAGGGTTGGTTGTTTCGAAAAAGCAGACTCCATTCCTGAGAAATTAGAAAATAGGCCCTACTTTCATGCAGCCTTAACAGTTAAAAAAAAAAACAGTGATTTCTGCTTGTGGGAGGCCAAACATGTCATGAAATAGATTAACTGTTATTAGAATAATTCCTACAACTGCAGAGAGAATGGTGTCTAGCAACTGAGACTGCAAATATCTGCATTGATTCTTTTTACAAAAGGTTTTTCATTGTTAAATATTACACATATACAAAGAAAAGAAAGAAAAAGCTATGATTTTCAAAGTACACTTCAACAAGTAGATACAGAACAAATTTTAGAGTTGGTTAGGGGTTACCATCCCACTATTTCAGATTTTTCCTTCTAGCAGCTCCACACTGGAGGCACAGAGAAATAGGTTTTTACTTTTTTGTGAAAAATAACACAAAGAAGCACAAAAAGTAACAATACAAAAAAGTAATAAATTTCAAAGCACATCGCAGCAATTAGTTGTAGAACAGATTTCAGAATTTGGCATGGGTTACAATTCCACAATTTTAGGCTTTTACTTCTAGCTGGGCTAAGATCCTGGAGACTAAAAGAAATATCAATAAAATGATTCATCAATCATACTCGTTTTATAAACCCTACCTTCTCTACATAACTTCACCATCACCTTTGACCTTTCTCCCACTTTTTAGGAGTATTTGGGCTATGCCAGTTCTAATTTTTTCATGTTAGAAGGGGCTGTCGATAATATAGGATAGTGGGAGAAACTAGCTGATATGCTAGAGAGGCTGGCCCCTCTGCATTTCAGGACGTATCTGGTCCAGGGACTCATCTGGAGGTCATAGGTTTCTGGAAAGTTTCCCTAGTGCACAGAACCTTTGTAGACTCTTACATATCCCCCTAGGTGTTCTTTAGGATTGGCGGGAATGGTTTTGAGTGGGGTTTGCCTACATTGATTCCTCAGATAAATCAAAATTAAACGCACTATCCAAAGAGAAGACAGCTCTCCTTCAGAAGTCTCCATATCCTGGCCTTCACACATGCCATTTATTCAGCTCTCAGAACTCTCTGAGGAAGATATCTGTATTCCTCATTCATAGGTGAAGAAATAAGGTCTCGGGTCGCTTGGCTAATAAGCAGCAGAGTCAGACTCCAAACCCAAGTCTGTTATTTAATCCTGTCTTTCATGGGTCCCCAAAGTCTTAGGGGTTGTTTGTGACAGCTACACACGGAAATTTCCATTTTCTACTTTTGTTTCTTGTGCCAAAAAAGAGGACAGATGAGAGAAAATAAATACAAGGTCATAAATAATCACCCGTGACAGAGGGTCATGCAAGCAAGGATGGATCCGTCACTATACACAAAGGAAAAAAATATTGGGGGAAAAAATCTTTTTTTTCCTTTTATTTTTAATTTTTTGTGTGTTTGTTTTTACCTTTGAGTTAGAAAAAACTCATGTTCACATAAATACATCATAAATACATCTTCCAACGCAGCTTCTGCCCACTGTGGCCTGGGGCGATCACAGCTTTCCCACAGAGCCTGCACTGGGTGGCTTCTGTAGCGATATTCTCTGCGTCAAAGTGTTTCCTGACATCATTTTTGAAGTCAGAGATCTTATACTCTCTGGGGGCACTTGGTCTATCATCAGGGGCTATGAAGCCAGATGACACCTGGGTCCCCTGAACCCCTACAGCCAGACTTACAAGCAAACCCCGTGCACTGGGGGATTTTTGGAGAAGGCGGGGGGCGGGGTGGACCACCACGAACAGAACTTGCTGGCGTTGCCACTGATTGCTCCCTTAGTGCATGCATTTTAAGTTTGTGCAAGACCCTCTAGGGAACTGCATTTGCTCATCTCATCTAATTAAGTCTCCTTTGCACAAGATCGTTCCAGTACACTGGGATTCGATTTGCTAAAAATATTTCAGACTTTTCCCTCTACCAGCCCTTCCCTGCCACCCCCCACCTCCGAGTCCCACAGATGTTGGGAACGTGGGCATCGGTTACTTTCTTACATGGCCCCACCAATGTGGTCTCTGTATATAAAGGAACACATCACGCACTTGACTAAGTGTGGTTCTCCAGTGACTACGTGTGGATCTCCACCTAGGGCGACTTTTTAAAAAACTTCCAAAACTGTAGACATTTAAATGGCTGCAGATCCTCAAAAGTCACCTCCTTTAGCAAACGAGGCACATACTCCAATAATTCTGTCATCCATGAAAACCAAAGCGAACTAAAACTTTCTTGGAACTGACTTCGGAATGTGTCTCAAGCTCTGAAAGAAAATCACTTGTAACGGAAAGTAGGTGAGCCGGCACAGGCGTCTGCACAGCACCACAATCTAGTACCAATAACTGTGGCATTCATCAAAAATGGAATCTTCCCAAAAAGCGTCAAGCTTTGCCATGAATGAAGTTTTAGAAAAATAGGTGTTCCCAGCCCTGGCGGCATTCCCAAAAGAAATTCTGGGAAACGTTTTCGGCACAGGCCCAGACCCAGTCTCCCCCACCCCCATACAGCCAATATTAAGTTTCCTCTTAGGACACCATTGACAACTATGAATTTATGACAACTGGGCAAAAAAGTTGGCCCCACCTATACTCCCGGGATGGAGGGACTGACCCGTGTTCTGTAATAAGAGGCCTGCAGGGAAGACCACTCCCTAGAAGTGGATTTCCTAGGGCTTCTCAAAAGTACTGGATGAAATAACAACATACAACAGAAGCAAATGCACCCCTTAAAAGCACTGAATGAGACAAAAATGTTCAGTTAATGGATGGTGGTGATGGTAATACATCATCATGAACGCAATCAGCAGCACTGAAATATACATCTGAATGTGGTTAAAAGGGGAAATGTTAGATTGTATATATAGTAACAGAATAAAGATTTTTTAAAAAAAATCCGTGGAACTACACTACACAGTGAACCCTAAATTAAACCATGCACTAAATACTTAATACACAATTACCAAAACATGTTCTCATCAATTATAACAAATATTCCACACGAATGCAAGGTATTAAAAACAAGGTGGTATATGGGAATCCTGTATTTTTACACATGATGGTTTCTACAAACCCATGACTTCTCTAATAAAGAAAAGTAAAGGAGGGGTCATATGAAGAAAAAAAGATTATTGGCACTTCTGATTCCGGTGACAACTTGCAAAACAAAAACAAAACCCAAAGCAGACACACGTTTGGGTCTGATGCAAAGAAACCAACCTCCCACCTGGCCTGCGGTCACCCACAGGCTTTGGGCACCCAGTTCAGACACTAGGGCCGGAGCAAAACAGAGATGATTGTTGTACTGACCAGCTTAAAAATTAACGGCCTTGTGGCCTCCTCCCTTAGTGCAAGGGATGAGGGAGGAAGGAGGGCTAACAGAAGTTTAAACATTTACTGAGCCAGCAAAGGAAAGAGAGGCCGCTCAGACCTGCACTGGGGACGGGGCTCGGTGAGGCAGCTTCTGGGTCCTGTCAACCTGGTGAGTGAGAAAACACCTTCAAGCCACAGTTCTGTCACCTACTGAACTGGAGCAAGAAAACACCTACTTTATAGGGTCACCGTAAAGATTAAATGATTGCGTTCAGCATGTTATTCTTCATTCCTCATTAACGTCACTAATTTTGAATGACTTCTGGGCACTCGTTACAAGCCGGCCGCTGGGCTATCTATTTTTTTTTAGTTTTTTTTTTTTTTTAATTTGCATATGGGCAGGAGGTACCAGGGATAGAACTCCAGACCTCCAGCACAGCAGGTCGGAGCTCTGCCTGCTGAGCCACGGCAGCTGCCCTGGGCTATCTATTTTAACGTGTGCTCCCACGTCAGCCTGAAAATCCTCGTGGAGGGTCAGGATTGGCTGCCACTTTTCAGATGAAGAACCTGAAAGCCTCAAAGAGATTAAATAGGTTGGCAGAACCACCAAGCTCATTGATGTGGGAAGCTGATAAACATCAGGAATAGGTCTAAAGCTCATATTTCTTTTTAATGAAAAAGGTCTCAGTCCTTCCTTTTGACTAGCACAGTCAGATAATTTCCCCAGAGTCTCCAAATATGAATAAAACCCCATCATTCGCCTTCAAGCACTTCCTTTTTATCTCTACTAAGATAAAGGCTGACACCCACCTGACCCTTAAACCCTATGGCACTGAGCACCACCAAATTCATTCATTCGCCAAGCAGACACGGTATACTGACTCCGCTAAGGCAAAAGTACTAGGGACTAAAGGCGACGCTCCCAGGGAGCCTGCCTCCAAGGACACTAGATAGCTTGGGCACAGTAGAACTGGGAGGTGGAATTCTGAGGAGCAAGGGCTTCTGAGTGGGGCTGTAAGAAATGGGTGGGATCTGGAGAAAGGAAGATGGGGCACAGCAGGGCTATCCAGGGCCTGAGAGAGTTCAGCATTGGAGGCACATGAGGGCTTCACTCAGCCTCTGGCCTCCATGCACACATCTGCCCTAATGAAAAAGCAAACTCAGAACTCCCAGACGAGGGAGGACATTAGACCCAGAAATGCACATTTATAAATAGAGCAGGTCCCAGCACTGCCGGGAGCTCCACACCAATCACAGGAGCTCATCTAGTTTACACAGAGCTGCAGGAAACCAGAAAAAGAGACACTATTCCTACCCAGGATAGGAGCAGCAGGTGTCAGAGGAGATTCCACTAGGGCAGTATTTAGGGAATTTGCTGGGAATCCATCATGGGAGGAGGACAGAGACACAGAAAGCCTGGGCCTGAGTGGGAAGGGCCTCAGACCCCGACCCAGTCTGTGACTTGAAGAAAGAGGCAAGAGAAGGCTTTGGTTCTGGAAACATAAGAGCTAGATACATATGGACATCAGCTGCATTTCTGATACTTAAAGCACCAGGGGACACCCAGAACCACAAAATCTGAGCTCTAAAAACCAACACCCCAGAATTCTGGAACTCAGAAGCTGGGTGACTGTGGTGACAAGTTAGTTATATCACCTCCCAGGTCTTAATTTGTTCATCTAGTGGGTGAGGGTGGGGGACTGATAGATTATATACACCGGAACAATCCCTGAAATATGAGACCTCAAAAAATGGTAGCTGTTACTATCCAACAAAGCAGCCATCTGAAGAGGAAGGCTAAGTTTTGTTTTGCTTTGTTTTCATCATTTAGCTGTGCGTTTATTATCACAATTGACTTTTTTCCTTTTTTGTGAAAAATAACATATATACAAAAAAGCAATAAATTTCAAAGCGCATCACACCCTTAGTTGTAGAACAGATTTCAGAGTTTGGTATGCGTTACAATTCCACCACTTTAGGTTTTTACTTCTAGCTGCTCCAAGATACCGGAGAGTAAAATAAATATCAATATAATGATTCAGCAATGATAATCATTTGTTAAACCCTACTTTCTCAGTATAACTCCACCATTACCTTTGATCTTTCTCCCACTCTTTAAGGGTGTTCAGGCTATGCCCATTCTAACTGTTTCATGTTAGAAGGGGCTGTTGATAATATGGGATAGGGGAATGGAATGGATGTTCTGGAGAGGCTGGCCCTGCTGCATTTCAGGACTTATCTGGTCCAGGGACCCATGTGGAGATTGTAGGTTTCTGGAAACTTACCTTAGTGCATGGAACCTTTGTAGAATCTTATATAACAACCTAGGTGTTCTTTAGGGATTGGCTGGAATGGTTTTGGTTGGGGTCTGGCAAGTTATGATAGGTAGCAATGTCTAACTGAAGCTTGCATAAGAGTGACCTCCAGAGTAGCCTTCTGACCCTATTTGAACTCTCTCAACCACTGATACCATATTTGTTCCACTTCTTTTATCCCTTTTGGTCAAGATGGAATTGTTGATCCCACAGTGCCAGAGTCAGGCTTATCACTGGGAGTCCTCTCCCACACTGCTGGGGGGCCTGTTGTAGTTTGCAACCTGCAGGAAAGTAACACACCAGAGACGGATTGACTTTCAATAAAAGGGGATTTATTTAGCTGACGTATAGTTCTTCAGAGAAAGGGAGCTAACTTTCAACTGAGGTTCTTTCTTATGTGGGAAGGTACAGGGCCATCTCTGCTGGCCTTCTCTCCAGGCCTCTGGGTTCCAACAACTTTCCCCGGGATGATTCCTTTCTGCATCTCCAAAGGCCTGGGCTGAGCTGCAAGTGCTGAGATGAGGTATGCTGAGCTGCTTGGACTGTGCTACGTTGAGCTCTCTCATTTAAGCACCAGCCAATTAACTCAAAAGTCATTCATTGCAGCAGGCACGCCTCCTAACTGACTGCAGATGTAATCAGGAACAGATGAGGTTCACATGCCATCGGCTCATGTCCACAGCATTATAACTAGGCATCTTCACCTGGCCAAGTTGACAACTGACTCTAACTACCACAGAGACTTTCACACTGGAAGCTAAGTTTTTAATCGTTAAAACTGCTAACACCCAGGACAAAAGTCTATGGGTGGTTTCTGAAGAATTCTTAGGCTCTGGACCTCATACTTTCCAGTGCATGAGATATACCATCTGAAAGATCAGGTCTTTGGCCTGGGAATGTCGGATGGTCACTGAGGCTCCTGCGCCAACCTGCAGGCAGAATTTGGGAACCCCCTGATCCAAGTGGTAACAAGGCAGTAAGCAATGAGGTCTTACCAGGAAACCTGGAGCAGGAAAGGGTTCCCTCGTGTCTCTGGTGTAGCCTATAGGGCCTATCTGAGGGGCTCTCTCTTCAGGGAAAAGAGCTCCTCATCAATCGCAAGGAACTTATCTAGTTGGAATTTGAAGGTGACACCAAAACTTCAAGCCTGGGCGGCCCCAGGAATGGAAGAAGAAAACATACAAAAAGAAGAGGTCATCTGCAGGAGATAAGGAGGCTGGGCAGAGTCTGAAACTTCTCTCCTCATTACATTAGCTTTTGACAAAGCCAGCAAGGTCCCACCAAAGTCAGGAAGCACCAGCAACCCCACTCTGTACATCCAAGGAGGGTACAATCCAAGGCACATCCAGAGAGAGGCAGGATGGAGGGTGGGCTTCAGGAGAGCTGAGAAGGCCAGGTAGCTCAGAAGACACCCTAGAGTAGGGAGAGGCTGGACATAGGGACCCTTTGTAGGGCAACTGCTTGTTACTACCCTGTGTGCTCGTCCCAGCTCTGCCCACTCATGTGCATCCCTACATGCAGTCTTCAAGTTGCAATACAATTTGAATCTGATGATTCAAATATCACACTTAATGTCATGAACCAAATGAACTTCCAAAAAGAGCAGATGAGTCCAGTCATAGGCAGAAGCAAAGGAACCAACATCTGAGTCATCAAATTGCAAGGGCATGATTCCTCTTCCTTAGATAGTCGATGCCTCATTCTGCTAAATCTCAATGAAATGCCAACTTCATCTCAATGTAACACAGATTCTGCTTCTCTTCTCATTTCTCGGAAATGCCAGCTGGAAATTCTTCTTCCCTTTGTCTCCTCTCCAAAATCTACCTTCCTAAATTGCTTTATTCCCCTTACTTCCTTTTCTTCTCTTCTCTTGCTAATGAATTAACTCACTGCTAAGAAAAAAGGAAGTCACAATGACCCAAACAGATAAACATAGCATCCCAAGGAATAAACTATTGGGAATTCTCAATTTTCAAGTCACTGTGCATAAAGTATGCCTAACTTCCCTATAACTTCAAGGTAAATAACCATTATGATAGGAATTAAGTGCTAAAAGAAAGTCATTTTTCCTTTTTTTTTTTTTTTTTTTTTTGGTGTGGGCAACCTCCAGGAATGGAACCTGGGTCTCTGGTATGACAGGAGAAAACTCTTTTACTGAGGCACTGTTGCACGACCCAAGAAAGTCGTTTTTGCATGTGTTTTGCATACATTATCAACCTATTTTATACAGGAAGAAACTGAGACTTAGAGGAATCTGACTTGCTTAAGCAAACAAGAAGAATCCGTTGGATTTGAAGCTCAGGTCTCTGACGCCATTTGCCATACAAACAGCACAGCCTCACTTGGGAGAAAATACTTTCTAGTATCTCTGGGTTTAGTTCGAGGTCCCAGTTTCCCTGCTGTGCCCCATGCACTGGTCGTGAAATAACCCAGAGAGGCCCAGGCAGGGATCCCAGTTTCTGGCTGAAAGGATCCTCCATTCCTTCCCTTTTGCAGAGGGGTATTGCAGGCCTGGTGTAGAGCTGATGATGGTGACAGGGGCAGTAGCATCAATGACAGCTGGGTACACAGCACATGGTAACGACGCACCAGAGAGCACGCCAAGCCCCAGCCTCCGTTACTCATTCTATGTCCCCAACAGCCTGCAGACATCAGCACAAGTGCTCTACTCTTACCAAAGAGGATACTGGGGCCAGGGGAATCTGTGTAGTGTGCTCTGTTACTCAATTAGTAATCAGTCAAACAGGATTTGACAATAGGTCAAAGCCTTTTATGATGGTTAATTTCATGTGTCAGCTTGATGTCCAGTTGCTGGGTCAAGCAAGCGCTGGCCTGATTGGGTCTGCGAGGGTTATCTATAGATGGGTTTGCATGCACAGTCAGTTGACTGCATCTATAGCCAATTGAATCTACCATCTATGAAGGCCATTTTCTTCCCCAATGAGTGGAGTTTCCTCATCCATCAGCTCCAAGTCTTAAAGGAAGAACTTAGATTTCAACAGCCAGAAAGGATTTCTATTTTCAGCCAGCCAGCTAGCTGTTCTGGAGAAATTCAATGTCAACTTCATCAGTTTCCAATTTGCAGCCTGTCTTATGGAATTTGGACTTACCAGTCCCCATGGACATGTGAACCAATTCCTATAATAGATTTCTTAATATTTACACACACACACACAATCTCCTGTTGGTTTTGTTTCTCTGGAGAACACTAACCAACACCCTGGTTCATAACCAAATCTTAACGGCCTCTCAGGAAATCTACACACACACTGTGATTAGTGAGCACAAATAGCTATATATATATATATATATATATATATATATATATATATATATATATACACACACATTCATATATAGTTAAATATGTACATTACCATATATATAATATTAAATATGTACATTACCATATATATAATATTAAATATGTACATTACCATGTATATACATGCACGGTAATCAAGAACCCCAAAACCCAAGTGCAACAAAGTTGTCAGAGAAGTTTTCAGCTCCTATAAGAGTGAGACACTTCCCCAGCTGCTTATCTCCAGAGGAGTGGCCGAGAATTTACATCCTTCATATCCCCAATAACAGTGGTATTATATTTTTTGGAATAAGGAGGTGCTTTGTTTTGCTAGTGACATTTTATTCTGCCATTTCAAAGTTGCATTATCAAATAAAATGAGCACAGAAACATTTCCCCACCACCACCACATCTGATAAGCAGAAGCTTATCTATCTCTTAGCAAACTGCCAATCCCTGTGGACAGAAATGGCTTAATGGGAAATGTGAAGACTTTGGGTATATTCACTGAACTACAGAATTCAATCCCCTAAGTAGCCAGAGACGGACCCCATTTAAGGGGCACAAACAACAGCACGGTTCACTTCTGAAGCTTCAGGGAGTCCAATATAGCTGGACTCCCAATATTGCTCCAGGTGAAGGTGGGAACTCGCCAGACAGCTGCACCCCTCCAGTGTAGCTCTCCACCTCTTTCTGCAACCCAAGGTATGAGGACGCAAAGACTATGCAGGTGGTTTGCTGTGGTCTCCACAGCAGAGATCCTCATGGGTGAGGGTAGCACATCTAAATCCTCATGAGGGGAGAGGGGAAAGACCTCTCCAAAATTTGAAATATCCCCCAAAGGTTGTAGCTTTCTCAATCACCATCACTTAGATTAAAAGTACACAGAATTACATATCACACACAATGGAATATTATTCAGCCATAAAAAGGAACGAAGTCAACATGAGTCAACACGGATGAATCTCAAGACATCATGCTGAGTGAAATAAGCCACATACAAAAGGGCAGCTATTGTACAAGCTTGTGGAGTAGTTAGGTTCTGGTGTCAACTTGGCCATGTGACAATGCCAAGTCGTTCTGTTGCTGTGGACTTAAATCATCAGCATCTGAAATTCATCTGTGGCTGATTACATCTGTGGTGGGCTAAGGGGGGGTGCCTTCTGCAATGAGTGACGTTTAATTTAATTAGCTAGAGGTTTAAAAGAGCTCAGTAGCTCAAACCAGAAGTTTGGAGATGCAGAAAGGAATTGCTCTGGGGAAAGCCATTTGAACCCAGAAGCCAGGAGGGAAGACGAGCAGATGTCACCCTTTGCCTTTCCACGTGACAGAGGAAGACAGAGGAAAGATAGCTAGAGGCTGTAAATTTGTAACTAAAGAAATCCCTTTTATAAAAGCCAGTCCATTTCTGGTATATTGCATTCTGGCAGCTATAGCAAACTAAAATAGCCTGCTTAAATGAAATACCTAGAAGAAGCAAAGAGACAGGCAGAAGATTAGAGGTTATCAGGGGCTGGAGGAGGAGGAGCAGAGAAGGGAGAGTTATTTCTTAATGGTGTACAGTGTCTGCTGGAAGTGGTGAAAAAGTTGGAATAATGGATGGTGGTGATGGTAGAATAATATTTGAATGTAACTAACAGCAGTGAATCATACACTCAAATGTGGTTAGAATGGGAAATTTGGGGTTGTTTTTATTACTAAAACAAAAACTAATATATATATATATATACACACACACACAGAGAGAGAGAGAGAGAACTACCAGGAAAGGATCATGTTTGTGGGCAAAGCAGACCTAAAATAAACCAAGGACGGAAATCAGCCACGCCTACGAATGAGTATGAGCAAGACATGTCTAGCTGGAGTTGTAAAAGGGAAGACTTCCCCAGAGTAAGACTGAAAGTGATAGCAGAAAAGTCCAGTGTAACCCAACCAGAGGGGCCTTGTTTCACACAACAGCTTAAAACTCAGACCCTGTAGCATCTGGGAAAAGGCAAAGACATGGAAGAGGGGTTGGGGACAGATGTGGGTGACTGCTGGTGTCAGATCTTGGTAATGGGTACAGAACGGTGCATTTTACTGTCCTCCCTCTTTCTGCGTATGTTCAGAATGCTCCATAATAAATGTTTAAAAAGAAAAGTCACTTGTCTATTGGAAAAAAAATATGGCTAGATTAGACTGTAGTTCTTTGAATTTTGTGTGCAATTGTGAGTGGGGGAGCACCGGGAACTCTTGTCCTCATATGTACAACACATCCAAGTGAAGCCCTTTCACAGAAAAGTGAAGTCAGTTTCCAGTACAGCCTTCTGCTCAGAATCTGAGGATGGACAAGTGAGAAACTCTGGAAAAGCTGACCCATGATCATAAAAGCAATAAAATTCTAAGATTCTATAAAATCCTCAAACTACCATGAGAAGCCAGAAAAAATCATTTGGCCAAACTTATGTCCTTAGACCTTCTCTATACCCACCTCTCTCTTGAACCTGAAAAGCAGTATGTCCATGTAATTAGAAACAAGGGAATATTTTGTTTTTGAGATGGTTCTGCTGACATGGCCAAAAGAAAATCATTTCATTTATATCTGAAATCAAATTCTTAAGAATTATGCTCTACAGCTAAAACATGGATCTTACAGTGCTTCGGTTTATTCTTCAGGTGAAAAAGTACACAGTCCATAAAAACTTATCTATCAGTCATTCCTTTCCTTACACGTTTCATTTCAGTGGCTGTGTTCCAGAGGACTCTCCTTCCACACATACCATTCAACCGAGGCCAGTTTGGCTATAAAAAGTCCCAAGGGAAAAGAAACACAATGCTTACCTTGGCTTCACATTTCTTATGGCAGGAATAGTTGCAAACTGGAAGAGAAAGAGAAAGAAAGCATGTGTGTTGAGTGGTCTCTGTAGCAATACTTATATCTCCTAACTTGCCCAACCCTTGAAGAGACTACAGGAAGCTCTCAGAAGAGAACCAAGGCTGCTCCTCCCTGGCATGAGGAATGTTATTCACTTCTGTTGCAATCCAAAGTTTCAACAGAATTCTGTGTGGACAGCATGTTTAAGTAGTTTAGTTACAGCTACTCTCTGTGAGCAACTGCTCACAGACTGAGGTTACAATAGTCCATGTGGAAATTTCTCAGGAGCACAGTTATCAACAGATTGTTTTTGTAAGGGGCACATCCTCTCAAATATGATCCCCAAAGAAGAAAGGCGGTGAATTTGGGCAGTAAAAGACATTAGCATATACCTGGGAATTATAGCGTACCCCTGAAAAAAAAGAGGGGACCCTGAAAACACCCCATGAGAATCAGAACTGGGGCCTTTACATTAGTAAGAAAACTATGCATTTGATTTTCACACTACTTCCACTTCCAGACAACCTAAGAACTGATCGTCAAAATAAATTCATGTCTTAATTCCCACAGGGGAAACCTTCGAAGGAGAACTCTGTGAACCGAGGAGTCGCGTTTCGGTTTGGAAGCCCCAGTGCAGATTCAGAGTTGGAACCAATGCTGAGTTCACAGGCTTTCTTCTTCCGGAGACACAACTGTACTGACAAGACATAGCCTTCTCCCCCAGCCATGGGGGTGCACAACAGGCAAGACCCCCCAGCCCCAGCCCCAATGCTTCCAGGCAGAGGCAGCAGGACAAGGAAACTCTTAGAAAAGAGGTAACTGCACAAAAAATCCCATCAGGGCCTGCCATGAAATTCTGAGAGGACATCCAGAAAATTCCATTTTTTCGTCAAGTCAGACTACCAATCCACGGAGCGCACTGTGGGATAAGGGAAAGAGGCCAGGCTGGGGACGTGTACTGAGCCCACCCACCAGGCTCCGGCTGGGCAGTCCTAGGTAGGTGAAGGACCTCTCTGAACCTTTATGTCCTCATACAGGGTTTTACTGTGGTGCCAAATAGCATTCTTCATGTTTTTTAAATGTCTGTAAAAGTGTGGCATCCTGGAAGGATAGGACATTGAGGTAAAACAGAAAGTGTATGAATCCCAGCTCAGCCCGTGGAGGCTCCATGAGTTAGGAAACTTTTCACTCCACTACTTGCATGTTCCTTTCTATGAACTGTGGACAAAAATACCAAGATCGTAAGGACCTGTTTAGAACTGAGTGAAGATGTACTGAAAAAAGTCACTGGGCCAGTGTCTGACAGTTTCTGGAAGAGCTGAGATTATCATCTTCACAAGATCTATTATTTTAGTTGTCTTTCTATGCCTCTACAAATTTTTTTTGAGATTTTAAAGACATATTTTATTTAAAGAGCTATTTCATTGTAAAAAATAAATAGCAGTTCACCTATTTTCTCCTCATCACCCAGTGGAAAATCCAGCCTTATGTCTACCACCCAGAGTTTCATGAGCTTCAGGCACTGAACTCAAAGATCCACCTCTTCCTTACCTACTCCTGGGAAACAGGAGGCTGGGTGTCTATGTCTCTACGATTTGTGAAATTATTCACAAAGATAAGTTTCTATTCAACGCCTTCTAGTGGGTACACTGCACAAAGGGGATAAATGGTCTTCAAATCAAGGTAAAATTCCCATTGAAAAAAAAGCAGTTGCTACCCCAGATTCAAACCAGACAGAAAATAGCCAGGGGCCTGAAGCCAGCAGGAAGAACAGCGGAGAGGCCCATTGGTATTGGGTGAGTGAGAATCAGCCAGGCGCCTGTCTACTCTACACCACTCACACAATCCTAGGGCATGGTCAACTCCAACAGCATTTGACTGGCTCAGGACATCAGTGTAGCAGCCAGCCATCATTATGCCCTCCATTCATCCTCACCTCCTGCTATCCTCCCATACCAAATCAGAACTGTTGTGTGTGACTATAAAGGATGGCAGAGGGGTCAGTGTATGACATTTGAAGTGAAGTCATGAAAGGACTTCTGGCTTCAGCCCTGGTCTGTTGGATCACTCATGCTGAGGAAAGCTGGGCACCATGTTGGAAGGAGGCTCAAGCAAACCTGTGGAGAGGACCTCAGGGAGAGAAACCGAGTCCTCCCATCAGCTCAGGGGGAAGCAAGTCCTCCAGCCCTGGTCAAACCTTAAATGACCAGAGCCTCATGACAGGGCCTGAGCCAGAACTGCCCAGCCAAGCAACTCCAAAATTCCTGATCACTCATTAGACAATCGTGTCCTGATGCTCACTGGTGGCAGGCCATGTTCTAGGAATGCTTTCGGGAGAAGACTGTACCCAGCAAGGTGAGGCCCAATCACCACCCCAGGTCATGATGTCACCAAGATCAAGGGAGCCCATAAAACAGCAAAAGGACCTGTCCATCAAGATGCATCCCATACTGCTCAGGCTCAAAAAGACAGAATGTCCATGTTTATTTTGACTTCAGCCTCTGGAATTTGCCATTCTTCTCAGAAGGCAAGGTTGGCAGCTCTTCCTATGTTTTTGTTTCATTTTTTTTTTTTCATATTTTTATTGACAAATCTTCACACACATACAGTTCATACATGGTGTACAATCACTGGTTCATAATATCATCACACAGCTGTGTATTCATCACCATGATCATTTTTAGAACACTTACATCACTCAAGAAAAATAAATAAAAAGAAAAAAGAGAAAAACTCATACATCCTATACCCCTTACCCCTCCCTCTCATTGACCACTAGTGTTTCCATCTACCCAATTTATTTTACCTTATCGCCCCAATTTATTTTACCTTATCTCCCCTATTATTTACTTATTTTTTATCCATATTTTTTTACTCATCTGTCCATACCCTGGATAAAAGGAGCATTAGACACAAGGTTCCATAATCACACCGTAATACTGCAAAAGTTATATCGTTAACAATTGTCCCCAAGAATCAAGGCTACTGGAACACAGTTCAACATTTTCAGGGACTTTCCTCCAACCACTCCAGTACACAATAAACTAAAAAGGAATATCTATAAAATGTATAACCTCTCCAGGATAACCTCTCAACTCTGTTTGAAATCTCTCAGCCACTGAAACTTTATTTTGCCTCATTTCTCTCTTTCCCCTTTTGGTCAAGGCTTTAACAATCCCATGATGCGGGGCCCTGGCTCTTCCCAGAGTTCTGTCCCAGATTGCCAGGGATTTATACCCCTGGGAGTCATGTCCTATGTAGAGGGGAGGGCAGTGAGTTCACCTGCCAAGTTGGCTTAAAAAGAGAGGCCACATCTGAGCAACAAAAGAAGTTTGCTAGGGGTGACTCTTAGGCATAATTATAAGTAGGCTCAGCCTATCCTTTGCAGGAATAGGCTTCATAGGGGTGAACCCCAAGATCGAGGACTCAGCTCATTGATTTGGTTGTTCTTACTGCCTGTGAGAATATCAAGAATTCTCCAAATGGGGAAGTTGAACATTTCCTCCTTTCTCCTCAGTCCCCTAAGGGGACTTTGCAAATGCTTCTTTATTCACTGGCCAAATTACTCTGGAATATATCCGAGCATTCCATTAACCTGGATAAACCAACAAGATTTCACACCATATTCAAGATTCCTTGTACTTATGGTATTCAACTAAACTGATCAATCAAGTTAAATTAGGTAATGTGCTAACCAAAATACAAATTTTGCATCAAATAAAAATTTCCCCCTTTGGTCTCACACAGAAGTTGAAGTTTTAAAATATGGAACATATCATCCTGTACCCTGTATTCTGATTTACCTTAGTCCTATACAGATCAGCTTCATTAATATCTCCAGTCCAAGTCAGATCCCCTTTTCAACTTTTTAAACAGTTCCTATATGGGGTAGTGCTGACTTTCATAGCTTCAGAGCTCTAATTTGGAGTGTCAGGTGTCCATAAATACCAGACATTTCTGGGAATAACCAGGTTGTCTACAAACAGCTCAGTATCTCAGAATTTAAAAATAATAGCTACAATATATGTGAATATATGTAACTCCTGTAAGAGCTTACAATCTAGTACCCTTTACAATAGGCTAAACTTGATAACCCAGGCCCTCAACTTCAGTTCTCCGAGTTTGTATCTTATAGTTAGTCCATAAGAGTCAGGCATGATAATAGTTGTCTTTTAGTTTCTGACATTTCATGAACTTACTGTCCTTAAGTTTCATTCACCTAGTTGCATTTCTCACAACTTCATTCCTTCTTGCAGCCACTCAGAAATCCGTTTTATATAAATAACACAGCTCCCCCTTCCATTCCTCAGTCGTTGTACCATTAGCCCACTTCCATTTATTGCCAATTGTGAACACTGCTGCCATAAACACCAATGTGCAAATGTTCATTCGGTTCCCCACTCTCAGTTCTTTCAATTATATACCTAGCAGCAGGGTTGCAGGATCATATGGCAACCCCACCCCTAGCCTCCTGTGGAACCACCACACTGCCCTCCAAAGGGCTGCACCTCTCAGCTTCCCTACCAACAGTGAATAGGTACGGCTCTTTCTCCACATTTTCTCTAGCACTTGTTTCTCTCTGTTCACTTTTAAGCAGTTTATTCACGCATCATATGAGGGCCATGCCTTTGACAACATAATTTTTTTTTTTTTTAACATGGTCAGGCACTGGGAATCAAACCCAGGTCTCTGGCATGGCAAGCGAGAACTCTGCCTACTGAGTCACCATGGCCCAACCTGCCACCATAAATTATATGAAGGCATTTCCTTTTCTTCAGCAAAGAATCCATACCCCTCCCCATATCCCCTGCTTGTTGACATTTAGTTTTGGCATAGTGCCTTTGCTACATTCAGTGGAAGCATATTATAATGCTACTGTTAACTATAGACCCTAGATTGCATTGATTGCACTTTTTCCCAGATACCATCCCATTTTCAATACTTTGCAATGTCAAAATTCATTTGTCTTCTCTCATGCAAAAACGTTTTTATATTTGTACATTTAATACCCATCACTGTCCACTCACAGCATTCCTAAGTTATACCATCTCAGTCTTTATCCTCTACCTTTCCGTCTGGAATGTACCTACTTATTGTCACTTCTACTATAATTCTTCATTCAAAGTTCCTGACAACACCGCTTAAGTAGATGAATTCTGCTCTTTAAACTCCTCTACTTTGTGGCTTTCTCTCCATTACAATTTCCTTGGCTCTGGCCTCTGAGCACCTGTTCATGCCCAAGGCCCAAATGCCAGGCTCCCGAGGCCTTGGTGATGCTCTTCTGGCTTCCCCAGACCTCACTTTCCATGTGATATTCACGTGACCCTGCACTCATGTCACCCTGAGCTCTCTCTTCCCTGCAACAGCCCAATCTTCTCCGTGAAACCACTGGAGAACCTTCTTTCAGTATCTTGAGAACCACTGAGTACTACTTATTCACGTTTCATCACCTGGTTCATGTACTTCTTGCCACCTCTACACCCAAGCAGAATTACCTAGGGAGAGAACGAGCTTAGCAGAGGAAGCCGCCATCTTCTGAAAATTATTACAAATCTGCCATGTAGCACAGGAGTATTAGGAAGTACTACTGTGTAACTGTATAGTATAGTGCTCATTGACAGGCCCTTACTCAGTGATTCATTTCCCACCTCTTCCTCGCTCACAGAGTTCTATTTTGTCTAGATGTCCCTCATCCCTGTGTGACCCCAGATCCAGGGTTAGATTCTGCTGGTCCAGCCCAGCAGTTCTTAGGGAGACCCTGGAGAAGGCTGACAAGGGTCTTACTATTTTGATAACTGTTCTTGCTTTTTCCCATGTTAATGCTGGCACTGACGGTGCAAAAGCAAGGGTGGGTAAAACTGCTGGCATCTTGGCCGAGCTCAGGGCAATGCACCAATCTGTGCAGTCGCCCCAAATTCCTTACCATGACACATTCGTAGTTAAAAAAGGGAAAAATTGCCATTTTTACTTAAGAACATCCTAGATGAAGCAGTAAAAAATTTTAATTTTATTAAGTCTGAACCCCTGAATAAACTAACTTTTTAATATTCTGTGAGACAAATTAGGAGGCCCACATATGGCTCTGATCCCCAAGGTGAGGCTCAATGGGGGCTCATAGGAGGTGTGTTGGCAGCCCAACCAGCCACAGCTTGTTCACAGAACATCATGTGCACCTGAAAAGAACTCCTGACAGGAGCTATCAAGTTCTGATTATTCGAACTTGAGTGTTCACAGGGCCTCAAAAATGAATGGAGGGATGCACAGTAAGGAAAATGACTGGCAGTGCTTTTCGACAATGACGAAAGGGAAAAGGAGAATTTTGGGAAATGTGCCTTTGTCCCCATGAGTTTGAGAGCTTTCTAAGACTTTTTTGATAAAATCAACAGTGATAGAAACAAATGTGGGCATTTTTTTTGGCATTGTTAAATAAATGTGCCTATATCTGTGGACAAATTTTCCTAACATAATATTGCATAAGTCAGTTAACCAATATTTTCCAAACAATCAGCACATGAAGTTATAAAACCACACGTGGATAAAGATCCATTTAAAGTACAAAAGAGATGATCCATTTAAAGTACAAAAGAGATGAATGGATTTTGATATAATAAAGAAGGAAATGTCCACTTACATGGTTTCAGATTCTGCATTAACACTAAACTTTAAGAAATTATCACTTGTGTTTTGGTGCAGTATAAAAAAAATCTACATTAATTTGGAAAAGCTATTAAAATGCTTCTTCTTCCAACTCTGTATCTGTGTGAGGCCAAATTTTCTTCAAATATCTCAACCAAAACAACGTATTAAAATAGGAAATAGGTGCAAATAGGAAAATCTAGCCGTCTCCAGTAAGCCAGATATAACAGAATTGCAAAACAAATAAAATTAAATAAATAAAACAATACAATTCTTCTCATTTATTTTTATTTGAAAGATACACTTCTCATTAAAAATGTTACTTATTTAACATGCAATGGGCTTACTACTAATGTTCTTAAATGAATTAATTAATAAATATTTTAAATATTCATCAGTTTCAATTGCTAGTATGTTGAATATCTATAAATATAAACCACATAAAAAGGAGCTCTTTTAAGAGAGTAAAGGGGTTCAGAGAGCAGCAAGTTTGAGGACTGATGGCTAAGTCAATGAGGAAATTTCATTCTCCTGCCTAAGACTGCTAAGGAGTGGATGGGAGCCCAGTTCTGACCAGTGGGCAGTTATGTGAAATCTTCTAGCACTTTCTTACAAAGTTCTCGCTCCTGCAAAAGAGATCCAAGAAGCAAAACTCCTCTTCCCTGGACACATCACGCTAAATGTGGTGCCTGGACCATGGGGTCACCCCAGGAGGAAGAATCCAGGGAGCCTGGACTTCCCTGCCTGGAGCCCACTGCACTTATGACATGCAGATAAATGATTTCAGGTTGCTCCAAGTACCCTTGACATATTATCTCACTAATTTCCCCACAAGAATCAGGGAGAAAATTGCATTTTTAGCTGCATTTTGCAAAAAGAAAAGTGAAGCACAGAGATGAAAGCAATGCCCCAGGCAACAGTACAGGTAGGCAGGTGGCAGAGAGAGATCTAAAGAAGCAGAGCCTGCTGCCTTAGTCTGGCTGCAAGCAGGGAGAACACGGCTCACAGGGTTGGATTTAAAGAGTGATGAGCAAGTATGCAAAGGTGCTCACTATTTGTCTCACAATGACAGGGGTTCCACAAATCCCGAAGCAAATATATAAAAAAAGGAGGTGTCAGGGCAACCAAGTTGCTGGAAAGCTCCAATCAGGCTCCCTCACTAAGTATCTGAAGCCCCCAAACAAATCATGTTCCTTCTCTGGCACTCATTTTCTCCATCGGAATTAGGGAAAGAATGAGGTATATCAGAGATTTCTTTCTGCCCTGAAAAAAATGTTGCCTAAGCGATAAAAAAGAAAAATGATATATCCAAAAATAAAATAGTAGCCAACTATTACAAATTATTTCTAAAAATGCAATATGTGAAAATCCTTACAATAGGCAAGCTTAAAAGATGCCAAACTCTATGTACAGGAGGAAGCAAACTTTATGAGAGACAGATGTGTTCTTTAAGCCCACCCATATGGAATAGGATAGAAATATCCTCGCAAATCCATTAAGAAGGGACAGACAATACAATAAATCATGTTGAAAAAAATGGCTCACACTTTCAATGAAAAATATAAATAATATAGAGCCCAGATGAGCCAAATCTGAAATTGGGTCAAAACTGAAAAAGCAGAAAGTTAAATTAAAATAGAAGAGAATATCTTTGTGACCTCAGAGTAGGAAAGACATTATTACATAAAGAACCAAAAACAGAAACAAAGTGAAAAGATGTGTAGATTTGAACAAAATAACTTTAAAGCTTCTGCACAATAAACATGCTCCAAGCATAATTAGATGAGCAACTGGTTGGAATGTTTGAAATATATAAGATGGAATGACAAAAGTGGTATTTTTGGAGTCAAAAAAACATCAAAAATTTAAAAAAATTAATTAAAAATTAGCAAAGATCCTGCCTGACATGGCAGATAAAAGATTAATATTCAGGGCGGCTGCCGTGGCTCAGCAGGCAGAGCTCCGACCTGCCTTGCTGGAGGTCTGGAGTTCGATCCCTGGTGCCTCCTGCCCATATGCAAATTAAAAAAAAAAAAAAGATTAATATTCATTACAGAATGAATTCTTACAAATCAAAAAGAAAAGAAAAATAGCCTACTTTTTTAAATGAGCAAGGATTGGAATGGCTAGTTCAGTAAATAAACAGAAATGCCACAGACATCCGTCTCTTTTTAATGTTCAACTTCAGAAATAATCAGAAGAATGAAAAACGCAATAAAAATGAGGTCACTCTTCAGGTCAATTTTCAGCCATCAACTGGAAAAGTTAAAAGCTGAGACATATCAAGTGAAAGAGTCCATGATCAGTCAATGCTTAGGCTTCACAAAGACCATTTTCCTGTCAAAAGCGCTGTTCCTTCTCCACCCACAGCTTAAATTCCTGGGTCTGAGAGGGTGTGTGGAGAGTGGTCAGCTCTTGAGTTTCCTGGAACTGACAACACACAGCTCCAGTCTGCCTGGATGTTTCGTCTTGCAGCTGAGGGTCTGCAGACCACATGTCAGCTCCCTTGTCAAAGAGAGGTTTCCAAAGTCCTGTTTAAGCCCTGGCTCCCACTGAAAGAGGGGAACTGACCAGAGCTGTCTGGCTCTGAAATACCCAACATTTTGATGCATTCTCTTGGAACTGTTATTCTTCAAAACACCTCCAACAAGAGCCTTGGGAATCCAGGCCACTGCTTTGCAGGGTTGTCAGGATCTTTCATACAACATTCTCCTGTTATTTACCAAGTTATACATGATTCCTTGACACCCACCCTCAGCTTCTCCTGGAGGCCACACTGAAGTCCACCAGCCTCTCTAAAGGCAATGTGCACTATATGAAACAGGGTGGAGATGGACATCCACGGCAATAGGGGCTCCAGAGAAGACCCACTGAACACTCACGTTTGCTGTTCTCTCCATTGCTCTAT
Organism: Myrmecophaga tridactyla; assembly: GCA_004026745.1. NCBI lineage: Eukaryota > Metazoa > Chordata > Mammalia > Pilosa > Myrmecophagidae > Myrmecophaga > Myrmecophaga tridactyla. The sequence goes on along the minus strand of PVIY010018871.1, from coordinate 1,286 downwards.
TGATCTTAATTGCCATCATGTCCTAACACAAAGCAAGCAAGCACTAAACAACTTCTTCTCAAATGGATGGATGTCCACCTACAGATCTGCTGATCCTGCTCTAAACTTCTATCTAAAATCACTTAGTATAGATAAAACTATGCTCCTCAAAGACAAGACCCCCTTCCCCAACTCCATACCATGAATTCCTCAAAGATAGAACACTAACCCTCACAGACTGTGAGCTTCTCAAAGACACAACTCCTCCAACTCCAGAGCATGAACTCCTAAAGGCAGGACTTACCTTTCCCCGTACAGTACTGTGAGTTCCTTAAAGAATGTTCAATACATGTTGGGCTAAGTGAACAGAATGACTCCTTACCAAATCTTCCTTACAAAACCCATGCCATCTCACTTCCCCCCAGCCTCTGTTTTGCTCTCTTTCTCAACTTTCATTTTCTTTGCACTCTTCCTTACAGTTGTTCAAGAATTAGTGCCCCCCCAAATAAAATGTCCCTAAAACAGCATTCCATATACTGTGCCATCCTTTTCCATTTCAGTCTATGCTTTCTTATTCCACTATTTAATCCAGGCAAATCACCTCTCCCAAAGGGATCATACCTGTTTCGTCTGATCCTGTATCTTCCCTGAATCCATCTCCCTCTTATGGACAAATCCCTAGAGCTTTCAAGTCTCAACACATAAGAAAAGAGGCTGACCCTATTCAGTGTAGAATGTCAAGATTCACCCCTACCAGTACCTACTGGTATAGCTTTCACAGTGTGACTGTGTGATTGTTAAAACTTTGTGTCTGCGGTTCCTTTTATCTACCTGATAAAGACAAGTAAAATATACAGAATAAAAATAAACAATAGGTGGAACAGGTGTTAAAATAAATTTAGTGGATTGAAATGCTAGTGATCAATGAAAGGGAGGGGTAAGGGTAGGGTATGTATGAATTTTTTTCTGTTTTCTTTTTATTTTTTTTCTGAATTGATGCAAATGTCTAAGAAATGATCATGATGATGAATATGCAACTATGTGATGATATTGTGAATTATTGATATTATATATGTAGAACAGAATGATCATATGTTAAGAATGTTATATTTTTTCAAAAAATTAAACAAATAAAACAAAATTAATTAATTTAAAAAAAAAAGAAAAGTCAGAAATGAACAGCAAATATACTAACCTGGGTAACAGAATACACCCCTTCCCTTACCTTCTCTTTCAACATCATCATCACTACCATCACCACCACCACCACCACCACCATCACCACCACCACCACTACCACCACCACC